>CAUYRH010015876.1:0-12110 GCA_963574655.1 Perodicticus potto | reverse complement strand
ACAGGTACCCTTCTCATTGGCCAGTTTGAATCAAGCGGGAGATGCTAGTCCAGCCCCCACAGAACTACAGGATTTCACAGAATGTGGAAATTTCCAAGTTCCAAGAAGTTACAAATTCCTAAGGGCTGAGTCACCATGGAGAGGACCCTCCAAGTGTATCCTTGTGCTCTCCTTGACAAAACCTGTTCTCCCAGACCTCACCCTTCTCGGGTATCCTCTCTCAGTAACATAGCTCCAGAAATCAAATTCTGAGTGGCACAGGAAATTAAGACTTATTACTCTCACAGTTCTAGACTATGAAAGCACAACACTCCACAGACGGGAGATGTGGACCCCGGGGCAACTATGATTATTATTGGCTGGGGTAGAGCATCAAAGTCAAAAGTGTGAAGGGATTTTTTTGTTTTCGTTTTTGTTTTTTTTTGTTAGTGTGAGGGGATTTTAATGGTGCCTTTCAGTGTCCCTTTGTCACACTTGGGAAAAAGCATAAAGAAATTTTAGCAAAAACTAGCTTTATTGGGCTGGGCATGGTGGTTCACATCTGTAATCATAGCACTCTGGAAGGCTAAGGGAAGAGGATCACTTGCGCTCAGGAGTTCAAGACCGGCTTGAGCAAGAATGAGACTCTATCTCTACTAAAAATAGAAAACTTAGCCAGGTAGGTGCCTGTTGGGAGGCTGAGGTAGGAGGATTGCTTGAACCTAGGACTGTGAGGTTGCTGTTAGCTATGCTGACACCATGGTACTTCAGATGGGCAACAGGGTAAGACCCTATCTCAAAAAAAAAAAAAACATAGCTTTATCACACTGGTACACAGGGTCACCTGGGTGTGGTGCGCACAGCCTGTTCATGGAAATGTTGAGACATCAGAATAATATGAAGTTTTAAAATTTTTCAATACATCCCTGAAGAAGCTCCGACCTACATTGTTTTCCACTAGTCCCACAACCCTCTTCACTCCTTTATTCTTTACCACTAGTCCAATAACCCTCTTTATTCCAAACATTCTCAACTTGGTTCAATTCCTTAAAAGTCCTCATGTGGCTTCCCAAACCCAGAGAATACCTGTGTTATAAAGCAGAGATTATTTTCTCTTCACTTCACCCACTTTAGTTAGAATTTAATATATAAAACTTCTATTGGCTTAAAATTCCAATCAGTACCAAATTTCTACCCCCAAACTCCCAAATCCATCCTATACTCTACATTAATATGATCATGAGATTCACTGAACTGTTCCAGTGAATAAATAACATTATACAATTTTTAAAATCATCTTTTGTATAACGAAGACATCAGTTTTATTGGAATAAAAAAAATCTAAAACCATCTTTTGTAAATACTTGTACACTGCTTTTCTTGGCTTCCCTGTAATACTGTGGTAGGATTATAGCTGTTATTGAATTCTACATTCTAATTTCACTGAAGATAATGTGGCATCACATATAATCCTATAAATATAAACAGTGATAAATAGATCAAAGAATACTTGTGGAGGACATTTATAGCCAAGAATCCATATAGGAGGTTGAGGTGGGTAGATTGCTTGAGCTTAGGAGTTCAAGACCAGCCTGAGCAAGAATGACACGCCTGTCTCTACAAATAGCCAGGTATTGTGGCAGGCACTTACAGTCTCAGCTTCTCAGGAGGCTAAGGCAAGAAGATTGCCTGAACCTAAGAGTTTGAAGTTGCTGTGACCTATGATGCCACAGCACTCTACCAAGAGTGAGAAAGTGAAACTCGGTCTCAAAAAAAAAAACGGCTGATTAAAAAGAAAAGTCCATATAGGAATTTTTTTTCAAGCTATTAAGTCAAAGAGCAGAACTGGTACTGGCTGTGTATACCTCTTATCTGTCACACATCTTTTCCATTGTGGTTGTGGTATATGGATGTTCAGGGTTTTAGAATGACAGTAGCCCACACAATGTCTGTAGGATGCATGTGAAGTATCCCCAGCATGAGATGAGGCATGTTACTATCACACTCCTGTTACATAAATTTCTGAGATGTGCACATGTACTTGTCCAGGCTAGACTATAGTGTCATCAGTGCAAATCTGATACCCGAATGTGTTCCTACATTGTGCCACTGTGTGCTGACAAAATATACAGTGTGTTTCTAGGAGTGTCACCATCACAGATCCGTTCCTATTGAGATCTCAGTCACCCATTTCAGTATCTGCTTTACAGAAAAACTGAGGGAAGGATCAGTATGTGAAGAATATGTTTCAGAAAAATAAGAAAAGAAATTATACATTAAATTATATTTTGTCTGGGTTTATCAGTAAATTAAACAACTAATGTACATAAGAACATAAAAAACAAGAATGAGCATAAAGAATGGAAAACTTACATATTAAAAGTGGTAATACTGACTCCACCATTTAACTCCTCATGCCTTGTTGGGGCAGTTATGCCTAAGTGGCAGGAAATACAGGAGAAGAATAAAGGCCATTTCCACTTCATTAACATTGCTGGCTCAAGCACAAAAGCCACATCTGTGGAAAGGAATTTCCATTCTCTTCATCTTTACTTTATTGTTTATATAGTAATGCCCTTGAGGTAAACAGGCTAAGACAAGTCTAGAGAAATCCATAAAGCCCTCTTTTTCTCCGTTTTAAGCTATACAAGATAGACGGTTCTAAAGACCCCAAGATTTCTATACAGACTGATCCCATTGAGCCAGAGTCATTGGAAAATTTATGGGTGAACCTTCAGAAAAGGAACATTCCATTCATTTCATGGCAGTCTATTCCATTCCCTGTTATTCAACCCAATGTTTCTAATTAATTATGCTCCCACCCTTGGGTCCTTGTTGTTTTACAGCAAGTGACACAAGAATACTGAATTCCAGGTTTCAAGACACATTTAGATCCACTATAGGATCTAAATAAGGAATTCTCAACATTGCAAGGAATTATGTGAGCTCCCCAATAAATAAGAAAAATTTCATGCTGTCTCCAAAAGCAATGGAAATTATCACAACTGCCCATACTCCCCAGACAGATCTCTGAACCCACAGACCTCCAGGATCTGGGGAAAAAAACAAGCACAGAAAAGTCTAGCAGCATTCTCTCTCAGGAGGCCTTCATAACAATGCAAACTATGCAAAAATGTAGTGATAATATTCTGACAATACTATCCCCATTGGACACAAAGCATGGATCTTACAAAAGTTATTTACTCCTTTAAATTAGTAAAGTCTCAGGCAGGCGCAGTGGCTCATGCCTATAATCCTGGGACTTTGGGAGACCAAGGTGGGTAGATTGTCTGAGCTCAGGAGTTTGAGACCAGCCTGAGCAAGAGTGAGATTCTATCTCTCTAAACAGCCAGGCATTGTGGCAGGCACCTGTAGTCCCAGCTACTTGGGAGGCTGAGGCAAGAGGACCACTTGAGCCCAAGAGTTTGAGGTTGCTGTGACCTATAATGCCACGGCAGTCTACCAAGTATGATAATGTGAGACTCTATTTCAAAAAAAAATTAGTAAAGTCCTATTATCCTATCAAACTACTTCACAATGAGTAAAATTTCTAACTTTGAAAGTCTTTATTATTGCACAAAACAGTAAATATGCAATAGGCAGTTATTGATTTAGTGACTTAGAAACTGAAAAAACTTCAGCAGAAACATCACCTGAGACCAATAATCTCCCTCAAAAAGTCAGTCCATCTCTGCAAGCCTCCAGCAAGATGAAAAATCAGGTGTCAGGGCCAAAATTGGGGTGGTCTATGTACTAAGTAATGAGATAATGAGGAATGAGAACCATCTAAGAACTCAGGTTACTCAAGATTTCCTCCAACAAATGAAAGAAACCTGCCTCCCTGAGCTCTTTGGGATGGTATCTGATACATACTCTGCAGATCTTGCCAGGTAGTAGAGATGAAATGGCTTCAATCAAAGAAACTAGTTCTAAAATGAATCTGGAAAGATCCCTGGAAAGTTGAGTGACCACCCCATAGTGACACATGATTCCCACATACCTCAAACTTACAGGGAATCCATACTCATCAGATATGTAAGATTGCAATCAGGAGACGTCTCTTCTCAAAGACTAGCTTCCAGTGTCAGCATACTGAGAAAGATATTCATGCATATCTGAAGCCTCTGCCCCATAGAAACTTTTCACTGTTAAATGTGACAAAAAAATTTGCCACATTCACTGCACACGACCCCTCCTGTGTTAAAAGAAGCCAGAATTTCAGTTAAAGGATTGTCCATGTTTCCTGAACTTGTAAGGCCTTACTCCAGTGTGTGAAGTCTAGAGTTGAATGAGGACAGTTTCTGGGGGTAGGATTTCCCACATTCACTGCATTCAGATGACCTTTCTCCAGTGTGAAATTCCTTTTTTTTTTTTTTGGGACAGAGCCTCAAGCTGTCACCCTGGATAGAGTGTTGTAGCATCATAGCTCACAGCAACCTCCAATTCCTGGGCTCAAGCCAGTCTCTTGCCTTCGTCTCCCAAGTAGCTGGGACTACAGGCGCCCGCCACAACGCCCGGCCATTTTTTGGTTGCAGCCGTCATTGTTGTTTGGCGGGCCCAGGCTGGATTCGAACCCGCCAGCTCGGGTGTACGTGGCTAGCGACTTAGCCCGCTGAGCCACAGGCTCCAAGCCCAGTGTGAAATTCCTAATGCAGAAGATAGGAAGAGCTTAGGCTGAAGGATTTCCCACACTCACTGTACACATGAGACATTTCATTAGTGAATTGTCTGATGTCACGTTAGGTAAAATTTATAGATAAAGGATTTTCCACATTCATTGTACTCCTAAGGAGTTCTTCAGTGTGAACCATTTGATGTTGAATGAGGATAGACAACTCACAAAAGGATTTGCCACAGTCACTGCAGGGATAGGTCCTTTCTCCAGTGTGAATTCTCTGATGTCGAATGAGGGCAGATATCTGGCGAAAAGATTTGCCACACTTACTGCATGTGTAAGGTCCTTCCCCAGTGTGAATTGTCTTATGTTCAATGAGGTAGTTTTTGTGGGTATAAGATTTCCCACATTCACTGCACTAATAAGGCCTTTCTCTAGTGTGAACTGTCTTGTGTTGAATGAGGACAGATTTCTGGTGAAAGGATTTCCCACATTCACTACACTCATAAGGTCTTGCTCTAGTGTGAACTGTCCTGTGACGATAGAGGTTAGTGCTGTGGCTAAAGGATCTCCCACATTCACTGCACTCATATGGCTGTTCTCCAGTGTGAACTCTCAGATGCTGAAGAAGGGCAGAACTACAGCTAAAGGATTTTCCACATTCACTACATTCATAAGGTCCTTCTCCAGTGTGAACTTTTTTGTGTTGAATGAAGACAGACTTCTGGCTAAATGATTTCCCAAACTGATTGCACTCATGAGGCCTTCCTCTAGCGTGAACAGTTTGGTGTTGAATAAGTACAGATTTCTTGCTAAAAGATTCCACAGATTCAATATACTTGGAAGGCTTTTTTCCTGCGGGAACTCTGCAGTGTCTAATGCCATTTGTCCTTTCATTGTTGGGAATGGCCCGATGCTGGAGAAGGCCTGAGGTGGATGGAACGTCTTTTGCAACCTTCTCAAAGCTGAAAGGCTTCCCTGACACATGAAATTGGTAGTTCTTCTCAAATGAGGCTTGGTTCACATCCATGATTAAGAGTTTCTCTCCATTATCACACTGCTGGAACTGATGAAGGTTTGCACTTAACCAAAAACCTCTTGATGTACTATCCAAGTGTGATTTCTTTCCAAAAGATGTGGCTTGCAACTCATCCACATCAACAATATCCTTCAACATCGGGATACAAATCTCACAGGGTAGAGTTTTATGGCTGGATGGACATGCCTTTGAATCCCTGACCTGTGACAATTCTCTAGAAACATTCAGTACAGAAGGTGACGCCTCATTCTCTGCTCCACACCAATATCCTGGAAAAAAAGAAATATTGATGAGGTGTAGGTTCAATATAGCAGGAGACAAAGAAAGAATCCATAGGAATCTTCTTAGGATGGGAGAGTGTATGGAAAATAGAGGAAAGGGCCTCTTATGATCATAGAAAGTGGCAAGTTTTGTGAGAAGGACAAAAAGATAAGGCAGTTCAGAGAGGACAGGCAAAGTCTCCTTACTTCCTCCTCTACTTACAGCCTATATCAGGACCTATATAAGTTACTAGTGTCCAGGACCAGAAGAATCTGATGGAAACCTAGCATTTGGTGTGCAAGGACTCTCACACTTCCCAATATATCATGTGTGAGTTGATTTTAGAGAAAACTACAGAAGTTGCACTGGAAAGGAACCAGTGATAATGGAGGCCAGAAAAGTGGGAGCAGCTAGGAATGAGAGACAAGAATGAAATAAAAAGTCAGGAAAGTACAAAGTATAAGAAAAAAGGTAGAAATGAGGTGTGTCCTGTGGAATTGATATTTGATCACTAAGAACACAGCAGAGCTTCATAATATGATTAGAAAACAGCCCTAGTGCCCCACCCTCTCTTAGTTTTCACTCACCAAAGTCAGTCTTCCTCATAAAGTATCTTGCTATGTTTACCCTGTGAAGCAACCAGGGTTATACCCTAATCCCAGTTGTATAATTACAGGGGAACTGTAACATTCAGGCCTTGAACACAAGAACAGAGAGGTGAGTGGCCAGCACTGGCACACAAAAACTCAGCACATAACAAATTACATGAAAGAGGCTCAGCCCCTGTGGCTCAACAGGCTAAGGCGCCAGCCATGTACACCTGAGCTGGCGGGTTCGAATCCAGCACAGCCCGCCAAACAACAATGACGGCTGCAACAACAACAACAAAAAAATGGCCGGGTGTTGTGGCGGGTGCCTGTAGTCCCAGTACTTGGGAGGCAGAGGCAGGAGACTCACTTGAGCCCAGGAATTGGAGGTTGCTGTGAACTATGATGCCACAGCACTCTATCCAGGGTGACAGCTTGAGGCTCTGTCTCAAAAAAAAACAAAAACAAAAACAAATTACATGAAAGAAAAATATGACAAGAACATCTTGTTGAATAGTCTTTGTGAACAGTCCAATTAAGGAGTAACCACAATGATTGCATTTCTTGACACAGATAGTTTGAGCAAATGTTGGCAGAAGTAAAAGGCATAACCAGGGGCACAGTGGTTCCATGGACACAGAAATAATCTTGTCAGCAAGAAGGCAAGGACAGACCATTAGGCTGACTGTAAGATTCTTGACTACTAGACCCTTTCCTAAATGACTGGAAAAAGAATGTATTAGGGTAGTTTGGAGACTGCATTGCTCAAGGCAGCACACACAGCTTTATGCTTTCCCCAGTGGGACATATGCCAGGAAATAGGGAATGTCAACAGAACCCAGGTGCCAACTGTGGAAAGGACAAAGCAGCTCCTGGCTCAGGGAGAAAGACAAGACACCAGCACCCTGGGAGGTATATCCAGGCCTTACCTTGAAATGCTATGAGTGCCAAGTTCTCCTGCATCACATCATGGTACAGGTGCCTCTGAACGTCATCAAGAAGCTCCCACTCTTCTTGGGAGAAGTAAATGGCCACATCCTCAAAGGTCACAAAACCCTGCCATGATGGAAACAGTTCACTCATCATCAGTGTTTCTCCCGGGACCCTAAGTTGATCACCCCATGTTCATCCTCCTCTCCAATTTCCTACCTCAGAGAATGTAACAGTACCCAGTGCCACTGATGCTCACTTTGTCCTCACAGTGCCATTGTTCACCATGTCCTCAACTAGCAACAACAGAAAAGTGGGAAAATCTCTGAACTCAACAAGTAAGGAATCACCATCTCTCATGAAGCAAATCCCCTGTATTCCCCGAAGATGGCATCCAAACACAATCAAGAATTCAGGTTCAAATTTCACCCATATGTCATCAACGTCAGGACCCTTGGAACAAAGTTCATACTCCCTCTGCACATGCACATCACTATTTCCAACATGCCTCTCACCCAACTTTATTCCCACAGCCTCCTCTACCCTGAACCTACAACACAGACATCTCTTCTGCCTTCCTACATGTAACTCAGTACAAGGCATCCAGAAAGTTCATGAAAACAGAACAGAATCCAGTATTATCAAGATCTCTGATGTCCCCCACTGTCACAGGCAGCCCCAAACCCTGGTCTGAAGGCCTCCCAACCTTACTGTTCCTCATTCAGCCTCAGCTATTCAGAATTCTGTATTGCTCTTAAAAGTGCCTTCCGGCTCGGTGCCTGTAACTCAGTGGCTAGGGCGCCGGCCACATACACCAGAGCTGGTGTGTTCAAACCCAGCCTGGGCCTGCCAAACAATAATGACAACTGCAGCCAAAAAATGGCTGGGCATTGTGGCAGGCACCTGTAGTTCCAGCTACTTGGGAGGGTGAGGCAGGAGAATCACTTAGGCCCAAGAGTTTGAGGTTGCTGTGAGCTGTGATGCCATGGCACTCAACCAAGGGTGACATGATGGGACTTGGTTTCAAAAAAAGAAAAAGAAAAAGTAATTGCCTTCCTCTCTTGCCAACCTTCATTCGAAACCTGGTCCGAGTGGCTCTCTATCCCAGATTAATACTTATACACCCAAATTGATCCACCCAACTGACTGAAATTCCTAGGTACAACAAAAATCATAGTAAAATCAGGCAGTGTCTTTGGCTCAAGGAGTAGGGTGCCGGCCCCATATACCAGAGGTGGCAGGTTCAAACCCAGCCCCAGCCAAAAACTGCAAAAAAAAAAAAATCATAGTAAGATCGTGATGGGTCCACAGAGCAGTAAAGAAGCATTAGACCTGGCCTTGTATCATCTTGTCTTGACTTATTCCTAGGCTTTACATTTATCTCATATTCACACATCCCTTCGCAGCCTTCAACACCTGCAGGTTTCTTCTCTCAGACATTGTCCCTAGGGCCATTTCTCACTGTAACCTCTATGAGCCATCAACTATGTTTATCCAGATACCCAAGTGTGAGAATCTGCTTCCCTTCCTGGCCTGATATTATCATGACCTGGTTTCCCTCTAGTAAATGTGACTCATTTTCATGGACTCAATGTTTCTGTCTGACCCCAGATTCCTAGGTGGAAACAATAATACAATGAAGCCTAATACAATGTGATAGTAATTGTGAATGAATTCTTTAGATGATGAGTTCAAAAGGGTGGGAACCAGGCCAGGCATGGTGGCTCAGGTCTTTAATCCTAGCACTTTGGGTGGCCCAGGCAGGAGGATCGTTTGCAGCCAGGAGTACGAGACCAGCCTGAGCAACAGCAAGACCCTGTCTCTACAAAAAAAAATAGAAAAACTAGGGCAGTGCCTGTGGCTCAGTGGGTAGGTTGCCAGCCCCATATATAGAGGGAAGCAGGTTCAAACGCAGCCCCAGCCAAACTGCAATGAAAAATAGCTGGCTGTAGTGGTGGGCACCTGTAGTCCCAGCTACTTGGGAGACTTAGGCAAGAGAATCTCCTAAGCCAAGGAGTTGGAGGTTGCCGTGAGCTGTGACACCACAGCACTCTACCCAGGATGATAAAGTGAGACTCTGTGTCTAAAATAAATAAAGAAATAAATAAAAATAGAAAAACTAGATGATATGGGAGTGCACACCTATAGTCTCAGATATTTGGGAGGCTGAGACAGAAGGATTGCTTGAATCCATGAGTTTGAGGATATGGTGAGCTCTGACGATGCCACTGCTCTCTAGCCCCTGCAACAAAGCAAGAACTTGATTAAAAAAAAAAAAAAAAAAAGGAACCTTAAGAGAGGATTAACGGCCTTTTCAAAACTTCCAAGAGAGAACTCTCTTGCTCTCTCCAGGAACAGCCATGTGAAAAAAAAGCAAGAAGGCAGCCACTGCAGGACAAGGTGGTGACCACCACTAGAAACCAGATCTGCCAGAACCTTGATCTTGGATTCCTCCAGAACTGCGAGAAATAAAATTTTGCACTCCATCCTGGTCCATCTGCTGTCCACCACGTTTGAGAGTAATATCAATCCTTAAACCCTCTCCAGAGTCCAAAATCCATGTGTCCACCCACCCACTTGACACACCCACTCATTTATTCTCTGAAATATACATGTACTTTTAACATGGAGATAAAAACACCCAACATCCTTAAATAAAAATAACACTTCTAAAAAAAATAATACTTTTAACTACTTACCCCTCTTATTAGATAGGGCTCCTATCCTTTCAGATGCTAAACTCAAAACTTTGGTAGTCTCCTAGTTTCAATATGAGAAAATCGGAGCATACCTTTAATCCAGAATTTGACCATCTCTACCATGCCACAACCACCACTCTGGTCCATACCATCTGTACTCCTCTGGAGTATGGCAGTAGCCTCCTCCCTTCTCTTGCTACCACCTCCCTCACAAATACATTTTGTTCATGCTGACTCAAAGGAACTCACATGAAGCCTGATAAAAAGAGACCTGTGGTTTCTTGAATCAGCTCAGCCTCACCTCTAAATATCCCCAAATATTTGAACCCATACTTGGCACAAACTTCCACATCTTGTTCAATTGTTTGTAAGCAATACAAACTACTCTGTATAAACTCCATTCTGTATAAGAATCATGGGCTTGGAGAGGGGAGGTGGCTCACATCTGTAATCCTAGCACTTTGGGAAGCCAAGATGGGTGGATTGCTTGAGCTCAGGAAAGATGAGAGATTGCTGGAGACCAGCCTGAGCCGGGGCAAGACTCCATCTCTAAACATAGCCGGGCATTGTGGCAGGTGTCTGTAATCCTAGTTACACAAGAGGCTGAGACAAGAAAATCATCTGAGCCCAGGAGTTTGAGGTTGCTGTGAGCTATGATGCTATGGCACTCTACCGAGGATAGCATAGTGAAACTCTGTGTCAAAACAAAACATGGGCTTAATCTCTTCAGGATCCCCACTTCCAGTTCCAGGAAGTGTGGCAGGTTAAGAGTCCCAAGATACCCTAGTCCCTGAGATCATATTAAAGGGATCGGTAAAGTTAGGGACATCCTCCACTCACACTTGTAGGCTCTGCAAACAATTCTGAATTAGTGGCAATCTGTGGGAGAATTGTTCTGAAAGGCAAGTGACAAGAATTGGACACCATGGGCTCTGTCCAAGACAGGTGACCTGAGATAACTACATTAAATCTAGATCTTAGGGTCTCAGTCCTTGGTGCTAACTTTTGTGAGCATGCAGCCTTGTAAAAGAATGAAAACCCTCTGAGTCTACCATCATCATTCCCCTTCCAGAGTGTTCCGCTCAACAGCTTTTATAAACGTTGTAAAAGTAACTGAGGCCATGTACCGATTCTGTTCACAAGGCTATGGCTCCCAGATCCAGGTGCGACGCTGCCTCACATTCTTTGCCCCCTCCACACACAAAACCATTCTGGGTTTCCCGAATCCTTCCGGTTCAGTCGCACCCCCATGCCTTTGCACTTACCAGTCTCCCTGCCTCTCACACTCTACCACAGCCCATCACAATGGGTGTCAGAAATAGGAACCCCACCCATGAGCACCTCACTATCTCAAACACAGGGACCTGCCGTGCAGGGACGTGAGCAAAGGCTTCCGAAGTTGAGTGAAGGTGAGGACTGGCAAGGCTCGGGAAAGACACTTACCCGAGCAGGGTACCTCACCGCAGCCGCCGCCATTGGACTCCGTGGGCGGAGGGGGGCCAGGAGCAGCGAACAACCCAGTAAGAGGAAAAGCCGTAATCAATGTCACCTTTCAGACCCCTTGCTACGTGGCGTGGACTACTCTAATCCTCATTCCCGACACCTCAGTCTAGTTCCGGAGCCGGGGAAATGAACCGAGACCAGCCGAAATGCCCGCCACGCAGGGTACGTGAGAAGTCCAGTTTAAGAAACTGAGACGAGGATCGACGCCTGTGGCTCAACGGGCTAAGGCGCCAGCCACGAACACCTGAGCTGGCGGGTTCGAATCCAGCCCGGCCCGCCAAACAACAATGACGGCTGCAACCAAAAAATGGCCGGGCGTCGTGGCGGGCGCCTGTGGTCCCAGCTACTTGGGAGGCGGAGGCAAGAGACTCGCTTGAGCCCAGGAATTGGAGGTTGCTGTGAGCTGTGATGCCACGCACTCTACCCAGGGTGACAGCTTGAGGCTCTGTCTCAAAAAAAAAAAAAAAAAAAAGTTTCCTAAAGTCATAAACAACTTT
>CAUYRH010015875.1:0-23064 GCA_963574655.1 Perodicticus potto | reverse complement strand
CCTGTAGTCCCAGCTACTTGGGAGGCAGAGGCAGGAGACTCTCTTGAGCCCAGGAATTGGAGGTTGCTGTGAGCTGTGATGCCACGGCACTCTCTCCAGAGTGACAGTTTGAGGCTCTGTCTCAAAAAAAAAAAGAGTTTGAGGTTGCTGTGAGCTATGATGCCATAGCACTCTACTGAAGGCTACAAACTGAGACTCTGTCTCAAAAATATATATATGTCACATCACTCTTCTGTTGAAAAATCCACGAAAGCCATATTGGGCTTTCTTTTCTTTTTTTTTTTTTTTGTAGAGACAGAGTCTCACTTTATCACCCTCGGTGGAGTGCCGTGGCATCACACAACTCACAGCAACCTCCAACTCCTGGGCTTAGGCGATTACAGGCACCTGCCACAACGCCCGGCTACTTTTCGGTTTTAGCCGTCGTTGTTGTTTGGCTGGCCCGGGCTGGATTTGAACCTACCAGCTCAGGTGTATGTGGCTGGTGCCTTAGCTGCTTGAGCCACAGGCACCAAGCCATGTTCTTAATTTTTTTTTTTTTTTTTTTGAGACAGAGCCTGAAGCTGTCACCCTGGATAGAGTGCCATGGCATTACAGCTCACAGCAACCTCCAATTCTACCAAGGGCAATAAAGTGAGACTTTGTCTCTACAAAAAAAAAAAAAAAAATTGGCTTGGCACCTATGGCTCAAGCAGCTAAGGTGCCAGCCACGTACACCTGAGCTGGCAGGTTCCAATCCAGTCTGGGCCCGCCAAACAACAATGACGGCTGCAACCAAAAAGTGGCTGGGCCTTGTGGCAGGCACCTGTAGTCCCAGCTACTTGGGAGGTGGAGGCAAGAGACTCGCTTGAGCCCAGGAATTGGAAGTTGCTGTGAGCTGTGATGCCACAGCACTCTATCCAGGGTGACAGTTTGAGGCTCTGTCTCAAAAAAATAAAAAAATAAAAAAAAATAAAAAAAATAAAACAAATTCTCCAATTATACTTGTATCTTTTACCTTCTAAAATAATTTCCAAAGTTTCTAAAGTTTTGTGTTCTAAATCAGTATTTTCCCCAGCCATTTCATCTACTATACTATTTTGAAAACTAAAACTATATCCTCTATCTAAACCAATGACTTCTATTTTTATATTCCAAAGACTTTTGTTTAAGATTCAAATTTCTATCTATTGCTTGATGATATGCAAGCTTCTCAAACTTCACACGTCCAAATAATACCTATGTTCTACTACGTCTTATACATATCACTCTTCTTCTTGTGATCACAGATTTTCTCAAACTAATGTCAATTCTCTTGCCTAAATGCATTTCACAACATGTTATTCCTTCCACTATTCATTAATTCATTTAATGTTAACTGAGTACCTGAAGTGGAAAAGGCATTGAAACAAGCTCTTATTTCTCATTCAGACTACTGTCAATGCAACCTCTCCAAAAGTCACTCTGCCTCCTGTTCTTCCTTCCTCTGACCTTTCTAACTCACTGCTAGCAGACCAAACTTGCAAAACCATAAAATCTTAGCACATCACTAGCCTCTTCCAAAAACCTGTAATAGTGTTTGACAATTAAAAAGAATTAAATTCAAATTCCTTAGGGTGAATTTTTTTTTTTTTTTTTTTGGAGACAAAATTTCACTTTGTTGCTCCTGGTAGAGTGCTGTGGCATCATCATAGCTCACAGCAACCTCAAACTCTTATTCTCAAGTTATCCTCTTGCCTCAGCCTCCCAAGTAGGCGTTCGCCACAACATCCAGCTGTTTTTAGAGACAGGGTCTCACTCTTACTTAGACTGGTCTCAAACTCCTGAGCTGAACCGATCCACCTGCCTTGGCCTCCCAGAATGTGGGATTATAGGTGCGAGCCACCACACCTGACTTCTTAGCATGACTTCAAAGGCCTTCTATAACATAGTGTGGTCTCATCTCTTACCACCATCCACTGGCATTCACTCTAGCTCCAATGAAAACTAATCTTGTTGGAATATCTCCTGTGCTTTGTCTGTGCCTTTGCTCACTGACACAGAATGGAAAATGGCTCCCAACAAATCATGTCTTCTGTGTCCATGCTCTCCTGCAGTATGACTTTGCCACATCTTTCAAGAAGTCTATTTCTCCCATCCCTTGAAGCTGGACTTGTGATTTGTTTTGATCATATAATGTGGCAGGAATAACATTCTGGGACATTCCCACAAAGCCCTGTCACGGCTGATGTCCTAAGCCACTAAGTTTTGGGACAGTCTTTTTTGTTTTTTTATTTTTTTGGTACATGTGCTGCCTGAACAAGCACAGAGATGTTTTTTAAGGCAGAAACAGGTAATTAACTGTCTCTTCTTATAACTCACTTCTCTTTTTCTCCTCCATCTACCCCAGCCTCATTGTTAAAAACGACCTACTCTCAAGTCAAAAGGCTCCTCTTCAATGAGATCTTGATTCTACAGAGAGAACTAATGTCTCTTTCCAAAAACAATTTGTTTTTGAAACAATTAAATTTATTATAGAACTTACCATATTATATCATCTATTACAGTGCATACTTGTCTTCATTTCAGTATAAACTCTAAAAGGGCATAATCTAAATTACTTCTGTATTCCCCACAATCTCACATAAAAGAACTAAAATACACAAGAGTAATAAAAGCAATAGCCTAGAAAAGTGTTATTTCAGTTCAGTTAATCCTGATTTTATTATCTTACCTGTGGGATCCCAAGTTATATTGTGTGCTATTGATTCCAGAAAAAATTGGCCGCTTTTCTGCCACTGACTATATAATTCCTAAAATTAAAAAATAGGCATTTAATCGATTATGATTGACATCTTTTCTCTGTCAAATGTACATGATCATGTTTATTATTCTTATAATAATAGAAAGTCATTTTTAAGGAAAACAAAATGTTCAATTCAGTCAAGAACATTAGAGAATATGGGATGGAGGAGCTCAGTGAAAGGCAGCGGAGATTCAATGTCTCCCTTTAGTACAAATAACCACATGCTATCCTGGATAAGTCTATTAAACTCAGAGTTAATTATTACTTTATTATAAAGGTTTAACTTTAAATGTGTCTGTGATTCAGTGTTTGAAGCTTCCAGATTTCCTTTTTTCTTGTTTTTTTTTCTGTTTTTTTGTCCAAGATGGGAGGATCTCTTGAGCTCAGAAGTACAAGACCAGCCTGAGCAAGAATCAGGTCCCATCACTAATAAAAATTAAAAAATGAGCCAGCATTGTGGCGGATGCCTGTAGTTCCAGCTACTCAGAAGGCTGAGGCAGGAGGAGCGCTTAAATCCAGCAGTTTGAAGTTGTCATGGCACTCTAGTTTGGGGTAACAGAGTGACACTCTGTCTCAAAAGAGGAAAATTTATTTTAACATAAGGAACTGATTTTTTTTTTTTGGTAGAGACAGAGTGTCACTTTATTGCCCTTCGGTAGAGTGCTGTGGCGTCACACAGCTCATAACAACCTCCAACTCCTGGGCCTAGGCGATTCTCTTGTCTCAGCCTCCCAAGTAGCTGGGACAAAGGCACCCACCACGATGCCCGGCTATTCTTTTTTTTTGTTGCAGTTTGGCCAGGGCCGGGTTCGAACCCCCCACCCTCGGTATATGGGGCCTACCCACTGAGCCACAGGCGCTGCACAATGTACTGATTTTTTTAAGTCTCTTATTATATTCAACAAATACTTATTGAGTTTAAAATACACTGTTCTGGGTGGGATAACCACCTTTAAAATTTACCTTAGGGGCGGTGCCTGTGGCTCATTGAGCAGGGCACCGGCCACATAACCGAAGGGTGGGTTCAAACCCGGCCTCGGCCAAACAGAAAAAACAGAAAAATGGCCGGGTGTTGTGGTGGGCCCCTGTAGTCCCAGCTACTCAGGAGGCTGAGGCAAGAGAATCGCCTAAGCCCAGAAGTTGGAGGTTGCTGTGAGCTGTGTGACACCACGGCACTCCACTGAGGGCGATAAAGTGAGACTCTGTCTCTACAAAAAAAATAAATAAATAAAATTCATCTTAAGACTGCCAATTACTAATTCATAAGCTTTTTAGAGCCTCTAATATTGGATTCACTAAGTAATCTATAAACACAAATAGAAATCAGAGAGGGTTGTGGATACTCCTTTCATGAAATTTAAAAGACAGATGTCAATTAAAAATTAGAAAATGTTGGCTTGGCGCCTGTGGCTCAATGGGCTAAGGTGCCAGCCATGTACACCTGAGCTGGCGGGTTCGAATCCAGCCCGGGCCCGCCAAACAACAATGACGGCTGCAACCAAAAAAAATGGCCGGGCGTTGTGGCGGGCGCCTGTAGTCCCAGCTACTTGGGAGGCAGAGGCAGGAGACTTGCTCAAGCCCAGGAGTTGGAGGTTGCTGTGAGCTGTGATGCCACAGCACTCTATTCAGGGTGACAGTTTGAGGCTCTGTCTCAAAAAAAAAAAAAAAAAAAAAAATTAGAAAATGTTTTTCATTAACACACGGTAGGGAAAAAGTGTTCACACCTAGGAATCAATACAGCTAGTTCTACTATTAGTTCTATGGCTTAATATGTAGCTGTTTCACTAGTCAAGTCACTTTTCTTTATGCCTAGTCTACTGTCTTATTTGTAAAAAAAGGAAATAACAGCTGCCCAAACTTGGTCACAAGTAATTTATAAGATGAAAATTATCAAAACATATATAAAGGTATGCCTGCTAGTAAGCACTGTTCATTTCTTTATAGTTAATACGCTACTATACAGTTTTTTACTTTCTGTTATCCTTATAATATCTCCATTAAGAATGGATATGAAGGGGCAGCGCCTGTGGCTCATCAAGTAGGACGCCAGCCTCATATACCGAAGGTGGTGGGTTCAAACCCGGCCTTGGCTGAACGGCAAAACAGAAAAATAGCCGGGCGCAGCAGTGGGCGCCTGTAGTCTCAGCTACTCGGGAGGCTGAGGCAAGAGAACTGCCTAAGCCCAGGAGTTGGAGGTTGCTGTGAGCTGTGTGACGCCACAGCACTCTACCCAGGGCGACAGAGACTCTTTCTCTACAAAAAACAAAAAACAAAAAGAATGGATATGAAACTGGGCCTGGTGGTTCATGCATGTAATCTCAGCATTACGGAAGGTCATGACAGGAAGACTACTTGAGGCCAGGAGTTTGAGGTATTAGTGACCTATGAGTGCCCACTGCATTCCAGAGAGAGCAACAGAGAGAGACCCTATCTGAAAAAAAAAAGTATTAAGCGATATTAATCAATATCAGAGTCAAGTGAAGAACCTCATAAGGCTGACTTTCTTAGGACCAAACAGCGAGAAGGCAACAGAAATAGAACAAGGCCTGTGATTTCCAATATACTGTCCTTTCAACTACTTTTTTTGATCCTTTTTCATATGGTTTTAATCACTAATCTTCAGGAGAAACTGGGAAAATACATAATCCATTTGTTATAATTAAGATCATTAAAGCGACTATGAATCTATCATTCACTCCCTACTTATGACCCACTGTGTAACCATCTTTCAGAACTATTTCTGAACATAGCTTCCTTATAAAGAAAAAATGTTAACCTGTTAATAGTTGTATTACATGATTTAATAATGCAAGAAAGTGAGTCAAGGAAGTATATATATATATATTTTTTGTAGAGACAGAGTCTCACTTTGTCGCCCTTGGTAGAGTGCCGTGGCGTCACACAGCTCACTGCAACCTCCAACTCCTAGGCTTAGGCAATTCTCTTGCCTCAGCCTCCCGAGTAGCTGGGACTACAGGCGCCCACCACAACGTCTGGCTATTTTTCTGTTTTGCAGTTTGGCCGAGGCCAGGTTTGAACCCGCCACCTTCGGTATATGAGGATGGCGCCCTACTCGATGAGCCACAGGCACCGCCCTAAGGGAGTATTTTAAGATTCTGCAAGCAGGCGGCACCTGTGGCTCAGCAAGTAGGGCACTGGCCCCATATACCAAGGGGTGGCGGGTTCAAACCCAGCCTGCCCAAACTGCAAAACAAACAAACAAACAAATAAAAAAAATAGCCAGGCGTTGTGGCGGGCGTCTGTAGTCCCAGTTACTTGGGAGGCTGAGGCAAGAGAATCGCTTAAGCCCAAGAGTTGGAGGTTGCTGTGAGCTGTGTGACACCACGGCACTCTACCAAGGGCGATAAAGTGAGACTCTGTCTCTACAAAAAGAAAAAAGAAATATACATTTTAGCTTGGTGCCCATAGCACAGTGGTTATGGTGCCAGCCACATACACCAAGAGTCACAGGTTAGAGCCCAGCCCAGGCCTGCTAAAAACAACAATGACAACTCCAGCCAAAAATCAGCCTCCCAGTAGCTGGGACTACAAGCACCCACCACAATACCTGGCTTGTTTTTCTATTTTTAGTAGAGACAGGTTCTCACTCTTGCTTAGGCTGGTCTTGAACTCCTGAGCTCTGGCAATCCACCTACTTTGGCCTCTCAGAGTATAGGTGTGGGCTACCATGGCAGGCCTTGATGATCACTCTAATTTTATATTCTTTTAATACTTAAGACATTTAAAATGGTAAGCTACTTACCAAATTTTTCTTTTGTTTCGGTGGGTTAACTGGTTCAAAAATAGAGATAACATTTCCATAGGATGCTGCAACCTTTTAAAGAGAAAAAGGAAAGAACATTTATTATGGATATGTTAACTTATTTACAGATTAAAAATGCAAGAAATGAACAGTATAACTTTAAATATACCCACACGCAAAACTCCATTTCTTTTTTTTTTTTTTTTTTGTCACCCTGTATAGAGTGCTGTGGCATCGCAGCTCACAGCAACCTCCAATTCCTGGGCTCAAGGGAGTCTCCTGCCTCCGCCTCCCAAGTAGCTGGGACTACAGGCGCCCGCCACAACGCCTGGCCATTTTTTTTGGTAGTAGCCATCATTGTTGTTTGGCGGGCCCGGGCTGGATTCGAACTCGCCTGCTCAGGTGTATGTGGCTGGCGCCTTAGCCCGCTGAGCCACAGGCACCGAGCCAAAACTCCATTTTTTGATTTCTTTTTTTTTTTGAGACAGAGTCTTACTTTGTTGCCCTGAGTAGCGTGCCCTACAGTCCCAGCTCACAGCAAATTCAAACTCTTGGGCTCAAGTGATTTTCTTGCCTCAGCCTCCCAAGTACCTGGGACTACAGGCATCCGCCACAACGCCTGGCTATTTTTTGTTGCAGGTTGTCATTGTTATTTTAGCTGACCCAGGGCGGGTTCAAACCCACCAACCTCCATTTATGTGGCTGGCATGGTAACCACCGAGCTAAGGGCACTGAGACATTTTTTGATTCTTGAAAATGTTTTTTTTTTTGAGACAGAGTCTCACTTTGTCACCTTTGGTAGAGTGCCCTGGCATCATAGCTCATAGCAACCTCCAACTCTTGCGCTCAAGCGATTCTCTTGCCTCAACCTCCCGAGTAGGTGGGATTATAGGCTCCCGCCACAACCCGGCTATTTTTCAAGGCAAGGTCTCGCTCTTGCTGAGGCTGGGCTCCAATCTGTGACTTTAGGCAATCCAACTCCCTCAGCCTCCCAGAGTGCTAGGATTATAGTTGTGAGCCACCGAGCTCAGCTGACAATGTCAATTTTGAATACAATTTATATCTAGGTTAAAATCCTAGAATTTCAACTTACTATCTAACTAGCAAATCTAAACCTAGGTTCCTTATATATGTTTATTATACCATATTTCTAACAGAATTATTTTGAAGACTGAAATAACATTTGAAAAATACCTAGCTGTAATAAATAATATACAATATACATAGCAAATATTAATTCTTTTTATACATCCTCAAAGCTCATAATTCTTTTAGTGTACATCTGACTTTTTTTTTTGTGAGACAGAGTTTTACTTTGTCACCCTCAGTAGAGTGCTGTGGAGTTACAGCTCATAGCAACCTCCAACTTTTGGGCTTAAGCGATTCTCTTGCCTCAGCCTCCCGAGTATATGGGATGACAGGTACCTGCCACAACGCCCAGCTATTTTTTGGTTGCAGTTGTCACTGTTGTTTGGCAGGCCCGGGCTGGATTCAAACTCACCAACTTTGGTGTATGTGGCTGGCACCCCAGCTACTGAACTACAGGAGCTGAACCTACAACTGAATTTTTAAAAATAGAACTTAGGGGGCAGCGCCTGTGGCTCATCAAGTAGGGCACTGGCCCCATATACCAAAGATGGTGGGTTCAAACCCAGCCTTGGCCTAACTGCAAAAAAGAAAAAAAGCTGGGCGTTGTGGCAGGTGCCTGTAGTTCCAGCTACTCGGGAGGCTGAGGCAAGAGAATCGCCCAAGCCCAGGAATTGGAGGTTGCTGTGAGCTGTGTAATGTCATGGCACTCTAGCGAGGGCCATAAAGTGAAACTCTGTCTCTATTAAAAAAAAAATACAACTTAGGTTTGTCCCTTTGTGAACTCCTTGAGTACATTTTTTTAAGTGTTCTATTTTATCTTTTAAAATCAATGGAACGTAATCTTTCTTAGCTCTGTTTTATAAGGTAGCTACTACTGTAGCTTGAATGAGTCCCATATGAAGAACATCAAAGTTATGAGAAATCAAAGAGATAGATAAGAGTAAATGAATGAATTGGGGATAGACAACAAGAACATATGATCAATAGAGGGAGTAAGAAACAAGGACATAAACTACATAAGTAAAAAAAAGAACTTTCAATGGAGTCAGGGATATCCAACCTATTTTCTTTTCTGCCACAGATTGGAAAAACAAAGAGTTGTTGTGCACAATAAATGCACAAACATTGATGAAAGCTGATGAGCAAAACAAACAAACAAACAAACAAACAAAGGTTCTGACACCACAGATAAGCAAAACAGGCCTCAAATTATCTGCACATAGCCTGTGGACACAGGTTGGATGACCTTGCAAGTATTCTTAGCCTATAGAAATCACCTGTACTCAGTTGATGTGGGAAAGAGTATTTATTTCCTCTGAATCTTTAAGTAAGAGTGGGACTGAATACTCAGTGATTTCAATTTCATAAACAAGGCACAGAATGAATACAGGTATAAAGATTCAAATAGGCAATGTATGTTAAGAGGTGAATGACCACCAGCTCAGCTAGAAGAGAGTGTTCCTCATAACAGAATAATGAACATCAGACTAAAAAGACAGAGTTGAGCCAAGATATAAAAAAACAAGGTGAACAATTAGAACTTTTCCAGGGTAATGGAAAGCTAACAATATTTTGAAGGTGATGAACAAGATGGCTGGGCACAGTAGCTCAAGTCTGTAATCTCTCTAATCTGAGCACTTTGGGAAGCCAAGGTGGGAGGATCATTTAAGACCAGTTCAAGACCAGTCTAGGCAACACAGTGAGACTCCGTCTCTACTTTAAAAAGAAAAAAAAAGGGGGGGTGGTTACAGTGGTTCATGCCTACAGTCCTAACAATTTGGGAAGCCATGGTGGATTATTTGAGCCCAGGAGTTTGAGACCAGCCTGAGTAAAAGTGAGACCTTGTCCCTAAAAAAATAGAAAAATTAGATTGGGCATGTTGGCTTACACCTATAATCCTAGCACCCTGGGAGGCCAAGATGGGAGGATGGCTTGAGATCAGAAGTTCAAAACCAGCCTGAGCAAGAGCCAGATCCTATCTCCACTAAAAAAAGAAAAAATTAGCCATGCTTCATAGTGGGCAGCTATAGTCCCAGGTACCTGGGAGGGTGACGCAGGAGGATCACTTAAAACCAGGAGTTTGAGGTCACTATGAGCTAGACTAATGGCATGGTACTCTGTCTCAAAAAAAGGGAAGGGAAGGGAAGAGGAGGGGGAGGAGAGAGAAAGGGGAAGGGGGAGGGGAAAGGAAGGAAAGAAAAAATAGCTCAGAGTGGTGACATGTACCTGTAGTCCTACCTACTTGGGAGGCTGAGGCAAGAGAATGGCTTAAACCCTGGAGTTTGATGATATCACTTCACTCTAGCCTGAGCAACAGAGCAAGACTCTATCTCAGAAAAAAAAAAAAAAAGAAAGAAAGAAAGAAAAGAAAAAGAAAGAAAAAATCATACACATGAATTTTCTTAGGAAAATCAATTAGGTGGAACTAAAGTATGAAGAAAAATGGTTAACGATAAAACAATGGTGTCTATGGTGTCAAAGAACATTTCTTCTTCTTCTTTTTTTTTGTAGAGACAAAGTCTCACTTTATCACCCTCGGTAGAGTGCCGTGGCATCGCACAGCTCACAGCAACCTCCAATTCCTGGGCGTGGGTGATTCTCTTGCCTCAGCCTCCTGAGTAGCTGGGACTACAGGCACCCGCCACAATGCCCAGCTATTTTTCTGTTTTGCAGTTTGGCCGAGGCCGGGTTTGAACCTGCCACCTTCGGTATATGGGGCTGGCGCCCTACTCCATGAGCCACAGGCGCCACCAAAGAACATTTCTTCTTAAAGGCAGTGAGAAGCACCCAAGTAATAAACCTGTAAATTTTCTTTATAATACTTTAAGAAACCCTTTGATAATACTGGTATCTGTAGGCTCGGCGCTTGTAGCTCAGTGACTAAGGCACCAGCCACATACACTGAATCAGGCGGGATCGAGCCCAGCCTGGGCCTGCTAAACAGCAATGAGAACTGCAACCAAAAAATAGCGGGGTGTTGTGGTGGGCAGCTGTCGTCCCAGCTACTTGGGAGGTTGAGGATTCTCTTAAGAGAATCACTTAAGACCAAGAGTTTGAGGTTGCTGTGAGCTGTGATGCCAGGGCATTCTACCAAGAGCAACATAGTGAGACTCTGTCTCAAAAAAAAATAAAATAAAAAAAACAATAGTGGTATCTGTAAACAATGAAAATTTCCCCTTTGCAGAATGATTACAAAATAAAATAACTCAGAATGATTACAAAATGAAATAACATCTTCATTCTAACCTGGGCTGTCATGTAGTCTAACCTATCACAAAAAAAAAAAACTACTGAAAACTACTGAATCACATTTCCAGCATTAACCAATTCCATGTGAATCTAAATAGTATAACAACTTTTTAGGCAATAAAAATTACAGAACTATGTGCGAGGAGAGAACAAAAATGAGAAGAATGGTGGGGGGGGGGATCCAGTCTCAAGGTTGGTTAGCATTCCATAATATAAAGATCATTTGGGGGCCGGGTATGGTGGCTCACGCCTATAATCCTAGCACCTGGGAAGCCAAGGTGGGTGGATTGCCTGAGCTCACAGGTTTGAGACTAGTCTGAGCCAGAGCGAGACCCTGTTTTTAAAAATAACCAGGTGTTGTGGCAGGTGCCTATAGACCTACCTACTTGGGAGGTTGAGGCAAGATCACTTGAGCCCAAGACTTTGATGTTGCTGTGAGCTGTGACCCCAGGCACTCTACCGAGGGCAACAAAGTGAGATTCTGTCTCCGGAAAAAAAAAAAACAAAACCGAATCCATGAACTCTCACATGGCCCTTTTCTGATTCTTCACATAAAATATTTTAATGAAATCATATTGTTAAATATATTTAAATGTCTACAGAAAAAGAAAAATTTCAAAGTTCACCCCCTCTAGCTATAATTTTACATAGGCCTGATCATCTGTGCCTATATGCTATACGGAGCTATTTAAGTTAATATACTAAGCTTTCTACCAATATGACCCCTAAATGGGTACTACACATTAGTAGTTAACCTGACCTACAAGAATCCTATGTCTTGTTTCTTTTGTTTTTATTGTTGGCTATTGTGCTTTCAGTAACTTCTCCACCTTTGGGCTAAGATCAAGTGTATTATACTCTCAAGGGTACCTTTTTCTTTTCATACGTAAATTTAGTTCAGATAAAGTTTTTCATTTTTATTATAGACTTGGAAGAAATAAAATATTATAGACTTCAGAAGAGTTTACCTTCATTCTAGTACCAAGTTTATCCAGAAGTTACAAGGAGATTAACTACATGTTTAAGATAAAGAATGATTCCACTGAATGATCTTCTTCAGGAGTTTATTTTTTGTAGAGATAGATACTTTATCGCTCTCGGTAGAGTGTCGTGGCATCACAGCTCACAGCAACCTCCAACTCCTGGGCTTAGGCAATTCTCTTGCCTCAGCCTCCCGAGTACCTGGGACTACAGGCACCTGCCACAACACCCATCTACTTTTTTGTTGCAGTTTGGCGGGGGCCGGGTTTGAACCCACCACCCTCGGGTTATGGGGCTGGCACCCTACCCACTGACCCACAGGTGCCGCCCTTTTATTTATTTTTTTTGAGACAGAATCTCACTTTGTCACCCTCAGTAGAATGCTGTGGCGTCACAGCTCACAGCAACCTCAAACTCTTGGGCTTAAGTGATTCTCTGGCCTCAGCCTCCTGAATAGCTGGAACTACAGGTGCCCGCCACAACATCTGGCTATTTTTTTTTTGGTTGTAGTTGTCATTGTTGTTTGGCAGGCCCAGTCTGGATTCAAATCCGCCAGCTCCAGTGTATGTGGCCAGCTCCCTAGCTGCTGAGCTATAGGCACCAAGCCTCTTCAGGAGTTTATTTATAAAAAGATCAAAGATGTCTTGGCATTTGTTCCCTTAATCCAATTAACTCTTAAATAAGTAAGCTTTAGACTTCTTCTACAGGTAATAAATAAGTGTATTTCTTGCTCAACCCATAGAAATTATAGTAAACTGACTCGGCGCCTGTGGCTCAGGGGCTAAGGCGCCAGCCACATACACCTGAGCTGGCAGGTTCAAATCTAGCCTGGGCCTTTCAAACAATAATGACAACTGCAACCAAAAAATAGCTGGGCATTGTGGTAGGCGCCTGTGGTCCCAGCTACTTGGGAAGCTGAGGCAAAAGAATCACTTAAGCCAAGGAGTTGGGAGGCTGCTGTGAGCTGTGATGCCACAGCACTCTACCCAGGGCCACAGCTTCAGGCTCTGTCTCAAAAAATATATATATATATACAAATCATCCTGACAAAAACCATATTCGAAACAAATTTGCATATTAGCACAAGATTACAAACCTTGCCTTGTTGCATTGAACAGTCTACACATCCCACTTGAATATTTCCATGTTTTGCTCCTGGGATTATCTGTAATCGTTCGAAATCACTTCCCAGTATTACAATATCACATCCAGATGCATAAGCCTAAATACAATACGAATGACAAAAAGTGTTAAGAAAACATTAATCATGCTGAATACCAGCATTAAATTTGTAAATAGACCAATTTTAAATGTACATTTAAAAAAATATATAAATTTGGAACTATTTCTCTTACCTCCCATAGTTCTCCCTTCAGTAAATTGTCAAGACTATCTGCAAAATAAGTATCAACTCTGCCCATTTATCTTCACTGAATGAATGCTACTGCCCTATGTCACCATCACCCCTTCTGCACCTACTAAGTCTGCTTCCATTCTTGACTCCCTCTAATTCATTACCACAAACAGACAAAAGTGACCTTCTTTTAAAAATGTTTACTGTGCCCAGTAATTTTCCCCACTTAAATCCCTTCGATGGTTCCCCACTACACCTGGAATAAAATCTCAACTCCTCAATATGATCAATAACCTGAATGATTACCCTTTTACAAACCCATCACAGGCTACTCTTTCCTTCTCTTGTTTGGCTCCTGTCCCTATCTGTTCTTCCTTCTGTTCCCTTTTCCATAGCAAAGTGGATTATCTGCTTTTTATCTACTTGTTCTTTATCTAACTAGCTTCTTGTCAACATTCAAGTCTCACTTCCAGACCATTTTTTCTCCCATTACTTTCCATCACACTACTGTTTCTTTTCTTTTCTTTTTTTTTTTTGAGACAGAGTCTCACTTTGTTGCCCCCAGTAGAGTACCGTGTTATCATAGCTCACAGCAACCTCAGACTCTTGGGCTCAAGTGATTCTCTTGCTTCAGCCTCCCAAACAGCTGGGACTACAGGCGCCTGTACAATGCCCAGCTATTTTGGAGACTGGGTCTCACTCTAGGTCAGGTTGGTCTCAAACTTGTGAGCTCACATGATCTGCCCACCTCAGCCTCCCAGAGCGCTGGGATTACAGGCATGAGCCACTGCACCTGACCTACTATTCATTTTCTTTCTTTCTTTCTTTTTTTTTTTTGCAGCTTTTGGCCGGGGCTGGGTTTGAATCCGCCACCTCCGGCATATGGGGCCAGCACCCTACTCCTTTGAGCCACAGGCACCGACCCAATATTCATTTTCTTCATAACATATATTACAACGTATAAATTTCTTGTTTATTGTCCATTCCATTATTATAAGCTAAATTCCAAGTAGGTAGGGTTCAATTTTATCTTGTTCTCTGTTCAGCCCTCAATTCTAACAGAAGAACCTAGAATACTGCCAATAATTTATAAATACCTAGAAAGTAAATGAAATATTTAATGTCACAAAACAGCCACCATAACCAAATAAAGGAGTTTATAGCTCAAGGCTTGTTGGGCAAGCATTTTATAGCTTTTTGAAGAACTCCAACTAGAATTCTCTTTTTGCGTCATTTTCTCTACTCCTTTTATTGCTTGACTGCAGAAGGTTCTTCCATGACAGAGTACACAGCTGGCCTCCTAAGATTCTCATACTATAGGCCAGTACATGGTATAAGAGACTAACAATAAAATATCCACCACAAATTGTTTTCCATCGTAAGTTCAAAAGGTTTTAGTAATTCTTTCTCATCACTTTTGCATATGTAAGTACATATTTTTAATTTCTTTAAATTATACTTCACGGCTCGGCGCCTGTGGCTCAACGGGCTAAGGCGCCAGCCACGTACCTGAGCTGGCGGGTTCGAATCCAGCCCCGGGCCCGCCAAACAACAATGATGGCTGCAACCAAAAAATGGCCGGGCATTGTGGCGGGAGCCTGTAGTCCCAGCTACTTGGGAGGTGGAGGCAAGAGACTCGATTGAGCCCAGGAATTGGAGGTTGCTGTGAGCTGTGATGCCACAGCACTCTATCCAGGGTCACAGCTTGAGGCTTTGTCTCAAAAAAAAAAAAAAAAAATTATACTTCATATACTTTATCTCCTTATGATTCTTTTTTTTTTTTTTCTTTGAGACAGAGCCTCAAGCTGTCACCCTGGATAGAGTGCTATGGCATCACAGCTCACAGCAACCTCCAATTCCTGGGCTCAAGCGAGTCTCCTGCCTCCGCCTCCCAAGTAGCTGGGACTACAGGCGCCCGCCACAACGCCCCCGCCATTTTTTGGTTGCAGCCATCATTGTTGTTTGGCAGGCCCGGGCTGGATTCGAACCCGCCAGCTCAGGTGTACGTGGCTGGCGCCTTAGCCCGTTGAGCCACAGGCGCCGAGCCTGTCCAGCTGGTTTTTCAAGGTCTTGCTCTTCCTCAGGTTGGTCTCGAATTCCTGAGCTCAAGCAATCCATTGCCTTGGCCTCCCAGAGTGCTAGGATTACAGGTGTGAGCCACCATGCATGGTCATCTACACCCAATTCATCAACATATTTAATTAGCTCTATAGTACTTTCCATCTTCTACATGTAACCAGCCACAGATCATTTTCCACAAAGAACCCTATTCTAACAATTCAATCATATCATGTCAAATTTCTACTTAAAACACTCCAATGGCTTCTCATCTTGCTCAAAGCAAAATCCAAAGTCCTCATTACGGCCTCTAAGGCAACATATGGATCCAGATCCTGCATTCTGAAGATCTCATTTCCAAGCCTAGCTTTGTTATTTACTAGGCCGTTGGCAAGTTACTTAGCTTTCAATAATTATTTCCTTATCTGTAAAATGGGAATATATAGTACCTTGATGAGTAAATCTATAATGAGCCTATAACTTCCATGCCAACACCTGGTATAAAGTAAGCCGTATGTGAGTGTTTGCTTTTGCCTCAGGCCTCTTCACTTGCTATTCCTACTGCCTGGAGTACTTCTTACTCAAACTGCAGCATGAGCTTACTCCCTTAATTCATCAGGGTCTTTGTTCAGATAGGTTGTTACCAATAGGCTGTCACTACACAAACCAACGTCCCCCCAGTTATTTTAAATCCTTCCCCTGCTTTATTTTCCTTCAGAGTACTGCCTTCTCCTATTAGAATGTAATTCAACGAGGGCTGGTATTTGCCCTGTTTTCACTGCTGTGTCCCTGGTACTTAGAATGGTCCCTGGCCCAGAACAGCATTTAGGAAATATTTATTAGTATTTGTTAAAGGCCTAAATTAATAAACACACAAAATTCCCAATTTCTAGAAAGATGTTATTTAAATCCCAGAACCTTTGGATTAGTAGGGAAGTAAAGTTATCAAGTTCAAATATAGAAATCATTCTTTTTTCTTTTTGAAGTCAGAGTTCCTCTGTTGCCCAGGCTAGAGTACAGTGGTATCAGCATAGCTCACAGCAACCTCAAACTCTTGGCTCAAGCGATCCATCTGCCTCAGTCTCCCAGGTAGCTGGTACTATAGGCATACATCACGATGCATGGCTAAGCTTTCTATTTTTTTGTAGAGACAGGGTCTCACTCTTGCTCAGGCTGGTCTTAAACTCCTGACCTCAAGTGATCCTCTCACCCATAGCCTCCCAGAGTGTTAGGATTATGGGTGTGAGCCAATGCGCCAGCCCAGAAATCATTTATTAAACTGCCCTGATATGGGGCGACGCCTATGGTTCAGCGAGTAGGGCACCGGCCCCATATACCGAAGGTGGCGGGTTCAAACCCGGCCTCAGCCGAACTGCAAAACAGAAAAACAGCTGGGCGTTGTGGCGGGCTCCTGTAGTCCCAGCTACTCAGGAGGCTGAGGCAAGAGAATCGCCTAAGCCCAGGAGTTGGAGGTTGCTGTGAGCTGTGTGATGCCATAGCACTCTACTGAGGGCGATAAAGTGAGACTCTGTCTCTACAAAAAAAAAAAAAAACTGCCCTGATATAGAAGGCTGAGGCAGGCAGATCACCTGAGCTCACGAGTTGGAGACTAGCCTGAACTAGAGTAAGACCCCATCTCTAAAAATAGCTGGGCATTGTGGTGGGCGCCTGCAGTCCCAGCTACTCAAGAGGCTGAGGCAAGAGAATTGCTTGAGCCCAAGAGTTTGTTTGAGTTTGAGGTTTCTGTGAGCTATGATGACACAACACTCTACCGAGGGTGACAAAATGAGACTCTGTCTCACAAAAAAAGAAAGAAAGAAAGAAAGAAACTGCCCTGATAGCACCTTGGTCTTTATTTGACTCTAGTAATGCCTCCTTTTTTTTTTTGAGACAGAGCCTCAAGCTGTCACCCTGGATAGAGTGCTGTGGCATTACAGCTCACAGAAACCTCCAATTCCTGGGCTCAAGCGAGTCTCCTGCCTCCGCCTTCCAAGTAGCTGGGACTACAGGCGCCCGCCACAACGCCCGGCTGTTTTTTGGTTGCAGCTGTCATTGTTGTTTGGCGGGCCCAGGCTGGATTTGAACCTGCCAGCTCAGGTGTATGTGGCTGGTGCCTTAGCCTGTTGAGCCACAGGCGCCAAGCCAATGCCTCCTTTTTTTTAAAGAGACAGAGTCTTGCTTTGTCACCCAGGTTGGAATGCAGCAACACGACCATAGCCACCAGAGCCACTATAAACGTAAGACTCCTGAACTCAAGCAATCATCCAGCTTTCTGAGTAGTGGAGACTACAAGCATACACCAACATGCCTCGCTAGTATAATTCACTTTTATAATGAGATGTATCACTTTATCTTTAACAACTCTGATAAAAATTTTGGCTTTGTAAAAGCTGAGTTGAAATGTACCTCTGTGGCGGGCAGTGCTGTGGCTCAGTGAGTAGGGCGCTGACCCCATATATGGAGGGTGGCAGGTTCGAACCCAGCCCCCCGGCCAAACTTTAACAACAAAAAAATAGCCGGGCATTGTTCTAGCTATTCGAGAGGCTGAGGCAAGAGAATTGCCTAAGCCCAAGAGCTGGATAATGCTGTGAGCTGTGATGCCACAGCACTCTACCAAGGGCAACAAAGTGAGACTCTGTCCCTATTTAAAAAAAAAAAAATGCACCTCCATGTACTCAACTCAATTCAATTATTGGTCTTAATTCTGCTGCTTGGCACTTTTTTTTGCTTTTTAGTTTCAGCTGAGTATCTTGGTCCTTATGTCCCTGCCACAACACCCAGCTAGTTTTTCTATTTTTAGTAGAGATAGAGTCCTACTTTTGCTGAGACTGGTCTCAAAACCTTGAGCTCAGGCGATCCACCTGCCTTGGCCTACCAGTGCTATTATTATTTGCATGAGCATATGTGTTTGGCAATTTCTTTTATTTTTTTTTTTTTTTTTTTTGAGACAGAGCCTCAAGCTGTCACCCTGGAGAGAGTGCCGTAGCATCACAGCTCACAGCAACCCCCAATTCCTGGGCTCAAACGAGTTTCCTGCCTCCGCCTCCCAAGTAGCTGGGATTACAGTCACCCGCCACAACGCCTGGCCATTTTTTGGTTGCAGCCATCATTATTGTTTCAAGGGCCCAGGCTGGATTCGAACCCGCCAGCTCAAGTGTACGTGGCTGGCGCCTTAGGCCACTGAGCCACAGGCGCCAAGCCACGTTCTGCTATCTTAAAAATTTAACGCTTCTGGGCTTGGCACCTGTAGGTCAAGCAGCTAGGGCAACAGCCACATACCCCAGAGCTGGCGGGTTTGAATCTAGCCTGAGCCTGCCAAACAACAATGATAACTACAACCAAAAAATAGCCAGGCGTGGTGGCAAGCGCCTGTAGTCCCAGCTACTTAGGAGGCTGAGGCAAGAGAATCACTTAAGCCCAAGAGTTGAAGGTTGCTGTGAGCTGTAACGCCACAATACTCTACCCAGGGCGACAGCTTAAGACTCTGTCTCCAAAAAAAAAAAAAAAAAAAAAAAATTAAGGGTTCTTTTTTTTTCTTTTGAGACAGTCTCACTTTGTTGCCTCCTGGTAGAGTGCTGTGGTGTCATAGGTCGCAGCAACCTCAAACTCCTGGACTTAAGTGATTCCCTTGCCTCAGTCTCCCAAGTAGCTGGGCCTACAGGACCTGCCACAACACCTGGGTGTTTTTTTTTTTTAGAGACAAAGTCGAGATTTTGCTCAACTGGTCTCAAACTCCTGAGCCTAGGCAATCCACCTGCCTCGGCCTCCCAGAGTGCTAGGATTATCATAAGCCACCGCGCCTGGGCCCCACTTGACACTACTTTAAAGGGCAGTTTAAAATGATACCTTTTCCAAATAACAGCTTTTATCATATTTGCAGAGAGAAAGGTGACATCCCTTATTAAACTATTTTTTCTTTTTTTTTTTAGATGCCACGACACTCTACTGAGGGCTACGAAGTGAGACTCTGTCTCAAAAACAAAAAACAAAAAAGGGTCAGGTGTGGTGGGTCAGGCCTGTAATCCTAGCACTCTGGAGGCCGAGGCAGGTGGATTGCTTGAGCTCAGAAGTTTGAGACCAGCCTGAAGAAGAGTGAGACACCATTTCTACTAAAAATAGAAAAACTAGCTGGGCATTATGGCAGGCTCCTGTAGTCTCAGCTCATTGGGAGACTGAGGCAAGAGAATCACTTGAGCCCAAGAGTATGAGGTTGCTGTGAGCTATGATCATGCCATGACACTCTACACTAGACAACAGAGTGAGATTCTGTCTCTAAAAACAAACATATATATGCGCTACAGAACAATTATCATTACATTGTGTGTTTAAAAAGACAAGATCTCTCTCTGTTACTCAGGCTGGAGTGTAATGGTGCTATTACAGCTCACTGCAACCTTGAACTCCAGGCTCAGACAATCCTCTCTCGTCAGCGTTCCAAGTAGCTAGAACTGCAGATGCATGTGCCACCACACTCAATTTTTTAATTTTTTGTAGAAATGGGGCCTTGCTATATTGCCTAGACTGGTCTTAAACTAGACTCAAGTGATCCTCCTGCCTCATCTTCCAAAGTACTAGGATTATTGGTGTGAGCCACTGTGCCTTGTCCACTGCTGTGTATTGACACGACTGGATTGTGCATAGGTAATAAAAGGCTATTAGACTAAACGTAGGCCATCCCTCTTAAGTTTCTTCTAGTTTTTACCCACCATTCAAGTCTGTCAACATTTTTAATTTTAAACTTTCCATTTGTTATATTAGTCATCTATTCCTTTCATCTTCAGACATCTGTATATTCAACAAACATTTTTTCTAGATCTTTATCCAAATTCTTGAATATAAACAAAGACGTTAGTCAGGACACAACAAAGTCCTCCAAAGTACATTTATTGTGCTCCCAAGTCACAATGCAATAGTTGCTAAAAACAATCTCTAACATTCAGAGGCTGAAGTTTATACTGTTATTCATAAAAAAAGAATGATGTGATCAATTTAAGACGTATGATTATGCGTTGGTCCTTACAAAAGTTTTGAGATACACAAAAATCAAGAAACCTAAATTCCATGAAGATGGAAGCCAATGAAGCCCTCCCAGCAACACTGATAAGCCAAGCAAGTTGAAACCTGAACAGGCAAATCAGAAAGACATTGTTGACTATATTTCTCAAAAGTGAAATAATGGACCATAACACAGTCTGTCTCAAAACTTTCGTAGTGACCCATATGCCACTTATCATTTAACTGCTACTCAATGACAAAAGACAGGAAACATACACTTGCAGAACTCAAAACTAAAATGTCAAAACTTACACTAAAAGCTTCCTTGTCGTTTTTAATGGCACTGGATTCTTCTACTTTGTGGTCCTCTTCTAGTACAATACTGGATGGCTTATACAAAGAAAAATATACATTACAAAGGGTAACCAAAGTTTAACAACTTTAAATTTCAAATCTTAGGACTCTGAACACACTCCTTTTCTTTCTTTTTTTTTTTTGTAGAGACAAGAGTCTCATTTTATCACCCTGGGTAGAGTGGCATGGCGTCACATAGCTCACAGCAACCTCCAACTCCTGGGCTTAGGCGATTCTCTTGCCTCAGCCTCCTGAATAGCTGGGACTACAGGGGCCCGCCACAACGCCTGGCTATTTTTTTGTTGCAGTTTGGCTGGGGTTGGGTTTGAACCCACCACCCTGGGTATAAGGGGCCAGCGCCCTACCCACTTAGCCACAGGCGCCGCCCACACTCCTTATTTTCTAATACACCCCATTAAGGTATATAAAATTTTCAATTTATCATTGCCATTGTTAGAATAAATATAGAAGCTAGGGATGTTAGAAAAGAAATTTCCCATGGGAAAAGTGAAGAAGCTATGAAAAGAGAGCTGCTTCTGATGCATTAGCATGTATTATGACCTCTGTGTTAATCAATGTTAACTATGAAACTTTCGGTACTTAAATCTACAAGGCAAATTTTACCTTGAATTCAGATAACTAGGAAGATTAAAAATATATGTAATTTTATATTACTGGTCAATACTGATAAGATGACTCTCACAGACATCAAGATACTACAAAATTCTGATGTGTTCCTTGAATCGAAAATAATATTCAGCATAGTTTTTATTGCTAAAATGTATTTTGTCTCTTAAATCTTTAAAAATTATACAGAGGGCCTGGGTGTTGTGGATTGCTTGAGCTCACAAGTTCCAGACCAGCCTGAGCAAAAGCGAGACCCCGTCTCTACTAAAAGTAGAAAGAAAAACTGGCGAGGTGCACATAGCTCTGGGGTTAGGCACAGTCACATGCTCCCGGGGCTGGTCGGCTTGAAACAAAAAGAAAAAAATTGCTGGGTGTTGTGGCAGGTTCCTGTAGTCCCAGATACTAGGGAGGGTGAGGCAAGAGAATCACATAAACCCACGAGTTTGAGGTTGCTGTGAGCTATGACGCCATGACACTCTACCCAGGGCAACACCTTGAGACTCTCTCAAAAAAAAAAAAAAAAAAAGAAAGAAAGAAAAGGCTTGGTGCTCTTAGCACAGTGGTTATAGCACTGGCCACATGCACCGAGGCTGGCGGGTTCGAACCCGGCCCTGGCCAGCCAAACAACAAAGATAACTACAACAAAAAAATAGCCTGGGCTCAGCGCCTGTGGCTCAACGGGCTAAGGCACCAGCCACGTACACCTGAGCTGGCGGGTTCAAATCCAGCCCGGGCCCGCCAAACAACAGTGACGGCTGCAACCAAAAAATGGCCGGGCGTTGTGGCAAGTGCCTGTAGTCCCAGCTACTTGGGAGGCGTAGGCAGGAGACTCGCTTGAGCCCAGGAATTGGAGGCTGCTGTGAGCTGTGATGCCACAGCACTCTATCCAGGGTGACAGCTTGAGGCTCTGTCTCAAAAAAAAAAAAAAAATAGCCTGGTGTTCTGGTAGGTGTCAGTAGTCCCAGCCACTTGGGAGGCTGAGGCAAGAGAATCGCTTTTGCGCCCAAGAATTTGAGGTTGCTGTGAGCTATGCCCCTATGGCATTCTACCCAGGGTGACACAGTGAGACTGTCTAAAAAAAAATATATATGTGTGTGTGTGTGTATCTATACACACACATATATATAAACATAAAACTAAAACACAATGAAAAACTTCTATAATCAGAACATTTCATTTTCTAAACTCTGAGGTTAAAGAGCTACAGATCCTTATTTTCATTTATTTATTATTATTATTATTTTTGAGACTGAGTCTCATTTTGTGGCCCTTGTTAGAGTACCGTACTATCATAGTTCACAGCAAACTCTTGGGCTCAAACGATCCTCTTACCTCAGCCTCCTGAGTAGCTGGGACTACAATGCCCATTTTTTTTTTTTTTAAGAGCCACAGTCTCACTCTTGCTCAGACTGGTCTCCAATTCCTGAGCCTAAGCAATCCACCCACCTTGGCCTCCCAGAGTGCAGGAGTGAGCCACTATGCCGGGCTAAGAGAGATTCTTGCTTATTTTAATTTTTAGTTCAAATAAAAAGCCCAGCAAAATTCTGATTTTTTAAACACAAATTCATGTTCTAATATTCACATAGTGAAATTTCTGATTCCTTTGGTACACTATTTGTTTTTTAAAAAAACAAGTGGGGGCGGAGGGTATTTTATATGTCTGTTAAGTTTTATTTTTTTATTTTTTTATTTTTTTTTTTGAGACAGAGCCTCAAGCTGTCACCCTGGATGGAGTACTGTGGCATCACGGCTCACAGCAATCTCCAATTCGTGGGCTCAAGCGAGTCTCTTGCCTCTGCCTCCCAAGTAGCTGGGACTACAGGCACCCGC
>CAUYRH010015870.1:0-10850 GCA_963574655.1 Perodicticus potto | reverse complement strand
ATTTTATACTTTATTTAAAATTAATAAAATAGTAAATAGTTACAGGTAAATGACAAGTCAGTACATTTAGTTGGATAATATTTATAAATTTAAATAGTCACAAGCTCACTGATCCATCCTTCACCACCGTCAAATATTTTAGTCTATGTAGTCAAAGTCTTCTGGAATTCCAAAATTTTTATCAATTTTATTTTCTTCAAATCCAAATTTTCTTTTGGCCCAAGATTTTATTGCAAATATATTATCTATAAAGAAAATAGAGAAACACTTTTGAGAATTAAAAACACAATCATAAAACATTTCAAGTATGGCTCAGTGCCTGTCTCAGCGGCTATGGTGCCAGCCACATATACCAGAGATGGCGGGTTTGAACCCAGCCCAGGCCTGCCAAACAACAACAACTACACCAAAAACAAACAAACAAAAATAGCCAAGTGTTGTGGTGGGCGCCTGTAGTCCCCGCTACTTGGGAGGCTGAGGCAAGAGAATCGCTTAAGCCCAAGAGTTTGAGGTTGCTGTGAGCTATGACGCCATAGCATTCTACCAAGGGCAACACAGTGAGACTCTGTCTCAAAACAACAACAACCACAAAAAGACTTCAAGTATGATTATCTTCCTTGTTCTATTCCTTTCTTTAATTAACTTTCAGAGGATAAAATAGTTTTCTATACTTTTAATTGTAATGGCAACTAATTATACAAAAAAGATTATATTTAAAAACTATTTTGAACAAGTTAACAGACCTGACATTTAAAAATGCAGTAAGTTAGGTGGCGCCTGTGTCTCAGTGAGTAGGGCGCAGGCCACCTATACCGAGGGTGGCGGGTTCGAACCCCGCCCCGGGCAAACTGCAACAAAAAATAGCCAGGTGTTGTGGCAGGCGCCTGTAGTTCCAGTTACTCAGGAGGCTGAGACAGGAGAATCACCTAAGCCCAGGAGCTGGAAGTTGCTGTGAGCTGTAATGCCACTGCTCTCTATAGAGGGCGACTCTGTCTCTAAAAAAAAATCAGTAAGTTGACGGCTGCTAAAGAACACCTGACTTAGGAATAATATAAAGACAGGGACGTGTTAATGATATCTTTTCTGCATTTCCACAGCAGAGGACAGGACTTTTTCCTCAAGAATTAGAGTTGCTTCTGTTCCCAAAGGGAACACATTCTCTCCAGACTCTTCTTCCTTTCCCTCAGAGAGTAACAGCTTCCAGACAATCAGGCTTGTGTGAGGGAGAGGGTGTGGGAGAGGAAAAGGTTTCTCCTCTCTTAAGACTAAGATGAGAATAGAAGTGTCCTCAGCATCCCCTAGGAGGAATTTAAAATGCATTTAACCATTGATAAAGTGTATCTACTTAAGGGAATTATAATTTATATCCCAAGGAAATAAATTGTTCACCAAGATTTTTGGTTAAGGATCTTCATACCAGAGCAATACTAGGGGAAAAAAAACTATTTTTTTTTTTTTTTTTTTGATGACAGAGCCTATGTTGCCCTCGGGGGAGTGCTGTGACATCACAGCAACCTCAAATTCTTGGGCTCAAGAGATTCTCTTGCCTCAGCCTCCCAAGTAGCTGGGATCACAGGTGCCCGCCACAACACCTGGCTATTTTTTTGTTGCAGGTGTCATTGTTTACCTGGCCTAGGCCTGGTTTTTTTTTTTGAGACAGAGCCTCAAGCTGTCGCCCTGGGTAGAGAGTCGTGGCATCACAGCTCACAGCAACCTCCAATTCCTGGGCTCAAGTGAGTATCCTGCCTCTGCCTCCCAAGTAGCTGGGACTACAGGCACCTGCCACAACGCCCGGCCATTTTTTGGTTGCAGCCGTCATTGTTGTTTGGCGGGCCCAGGCTGCATTCGAACCCGCCTGCTCAGGTGTACGTGGCTGGCGCCTTAGCCCGTTGAGCCACAGGCGCTGAGCCGCTAGGCCAGGTTTGAACCCACCAGCCTTGGCGTATGTGGCTGGCGCTGTAACCACTGTGCTATGGGGGCCCAACCAATAAAAGCAATTTGAACGTTTGCTCATCAGGAAGGGTGCCTATGCACAGCCAGTGCACTTGTGGGAGTTGCACTTGCAGAGTTTTCTCTTTTTTCCTTAATGTTATATACATGGGTATTTCTTTAATGTACACAGATACATACATACATATGTATATACAATCTTTATAATGAAATGTTTTGTAGCACAGAAAAATAATGGTATAAGGTTTTCTGGTTTGTCAGAATATTCTGTAAAATGTAAATTATTGTATTAGCAGTGATAATGAAGAAGGAAAAGGTTAAAATAGGTTCTTCTGGAGTGTTATTGTTATGGGCTACATGATGATACCTCCCAAATTCTTATGTTGAAGTCTTACCTCCCACTACCTCACAATGTGACCATATTCAAGACAGGATCTTTAAAGAGGCGATCAAGTTAAAATGATGCCTTTAGGGTATAAGAAAATAAAATTTGCACACTGAGGGACACAGAGGAAAGACTGTGAGAGAACATAAGGAAAAGGCAGACATCTGAAAGCCAAGGAGAGATAAGACTTCAGAAGAAACCAAACCTACAAACACCTTGATCTTGAACTCTGAGCATCCCGAATGGGGAGAAAATAAATTTCTGTTGTATAAGACATCCTGTCTATAGTATTCTGTTCTGGCATCCACAGAGTTTGATCACTTTTTCTTTTATTTTTTTGAGATAGAGTCTTACTATGTTGCCCTTGGTAGAGTGCCACGGCGTCACAGTTCATAGTAACCTCAAATTCTTGGGCTTAAGTGATTCTCTTGCCTCAGCCTCCCAAGTAGCTGGGACTCCAGGCACCCACCACAATACCTGGCTATTTTTTTTTTTTTTTTTTGTAGTTGTCATTGTTGTTTGGCAGGCCCCGGGCTGGGTTTAAATCCACCAGCCCTGGTGTGTGTGGCCGGTGCCCTAGCTGCTAAGTTACAGGCGCCAAGCCTGATCACTTTTTAAAATGTTGCTTCTATAGAAGTTTAATTCCAAGTGTCAAATAATGATACCTAAATTTCTATAATGAAGTTTATTTCCAAGGTAATTACCACAGCATCAAGTAGAGCAGGGTTAACAACATATCCTCATTTCTTTCAATAAACTGTTATGGAATGTCAACAGATATTGAAATGATCATTACTCCTTGTAACAATCAAAAATGAATGTTGACTTTTTTTAAATCAACCTAAGACAGAATATTTAAATAATAAGCATGAGGTACTTCAGGATAATTTGCTTACTTTTATCGGTGTTTGCACAACTAGTTCATTTTTTTTTTTCTGGGGAAATAAGGTCTCACTCTGTTGGCTGGGCATGAGGGCATGGCTCACTGCAGCCTCAAACTCATGGGCTCAAGCAATCCTCCTACCTCACCCTCTTGAGTAGCTGGGAACACAGGTGTGTGCCACTATGCCCCCAGTTAATTTTTCTATTTTCTGTAGAAAAGTGTTCTTGCCTTATTCCCAGGCTACTCTTGAACTTCTCACCTCAAGTGATCCTCCCGTCTCAGCCTCTGAAAGTACTAGCATTACAGGCATGAGCCCCCGCACCTGGCTACAACCAGTCCATTTTTGCCAATCACAACTAAATATTTATAGAGGACCCAATGCTATCTAAGACAGATATTAAGTGTGTTATATATATTTTAGAAGGTAAAGAGCCTAAGTCGTCAGGTCGATGTTAGAGAGAAAAAAAAATCATTAATTCATTACCAAACAACTCTAAAGTGATAATGTGTATTAGAAAAAACCAAGTACTTTGCTTATAGCTTCCAGGATATCCATGAATACAGAAAGTTCCTAGAAAAGACAGAATAGGCTCTGCACCCATAGCTTAGGGCTGGTGGGTTGGAACCAGGCCCGGGCCTGCTAAACAACAATGACAACTACAACAAAAAAAAAATAGTTGAGCATTGTGGAGGGCTCCTGTAGTCCCAGCTACCTGGGAGGCTGAGGCAAGAGAATTGCTTAAGCCCAAGAGTTTGAGGTTGCTGTGAGCTGTGATGCCATAGCACTCTACTAAGGGTGACACAGGGAGACTCTGTCTCAAAAAAAAAAAAAAAAAGGAAAAGAAAATGACAGAATAGATGTGACACTGGTAGGAAGCTTGCAGGGAACAGACTTAAACCCAGATCAGGAAAGAAAAGAATGAGGCACCAGGGTAAGGCTACTGAATAGCCTCTGTGGAAAGTATTTCATCATTCACACAAGGACAAAGAGCCATTTTATCATAAACATTTAAAGATCAAAAACAAGAAATGAAACAAAAGCCTCTCCACAGCAAGAAGACTCTCATAATGGACCATCAAAGAAGACTTTGATTAAACATTTCCTTAGCCCCACTGGATGTCTGCCTTCTAGACAATGTTACCCACAACCTTAACAATTCCTTCCATACCAAGTAATTTCATTATGTAGAAATTTTTAAAAATGAATAAAGATAATATTTTTTAATATTACAGAAAAACAACTTTAAGACAGGTAGAACTGGGCGGCGCCTGTGGCTCATTGAGTAGGGCGCTGGTCCCATATACTGAAGGTGGCAGGTTCAAACCTGGCCTCGGCTGAACTGCAAAACAGAAAAATAGCCAGGCATTGTGGTGGGCGTCTGTAGTCCCAGCCACTCGGGAGGCTGAGGCAAGAGAATTGCCTAAGCCCAGGAGTTGGAGGTTGCTATGAACTGTGTGATGCCATGGCACTCTACCAAGGGCGATAAAGTGAGACTCTGTCTCTACAAAAAAAAAAAAAAAAAAATGACAGGTAGAATTCCTGTTAATTTATATGGTGGCATACCTAGGATCCACCTTGGAATAGAATGGGCATCCCCATCTGCAATCAGTCTATATGAGGACCTCACAACATTTATTTCCCCTCACTCATTTAGATGCCTCTCACACATACTTACAAAAACATCACGTCTTAATTATTAAGCAAGGTTTATATGATTTTATTTATTTATTTATATATTGAGACAAGAGTCTCACTATATTGCTCTTGGTAGAGACTGTGATGTCACAGCTCACAGCAACCTCAAACTCCTGGGCTTAACGTGATTCTCTTGCCTCAGCCTCCCAAGTAGCTGCAACTACAGGCACCCACCAGAATATAATTTATTAAATCACATTAAAGTATATTTAGGCTCAGTGCCTGTGGCTCAAGCAGCTAAGGCGCCAGCCACGTACACCTGAGCTGGCAGGTTTGAATCTAGCCCGGGCCTGTCAAATAACAATGATGGCTGCAACCAAAAAATAGCTGGACGTTATGGCGGGCACCTGTAGTCCCAGCTACTTGGGAGGTGGAGGCAGGAGAATTGCTTGAGCCCAGGAGTTGGAGGTTGCTGTGAGCTGTGATTCTACAGCACTCTACACAGAGCGACAGCTTGAGGCTCTGTCTCAAAAAAAAAAAAAATTTAGATGTGACATTTCCATAGCAATCTCTCATTCCATAAAACTGAGATAGATACTGAATTATTGAAGGATAAAAATTCTCAGTTCTCACTGCTTCTTTTTTTTTTAACCCAGCCATTGTGTGGTAGGCGCCTGTAGTCCCAGCTACTCTGGAGGGTGAGGTAAGAGAATCGCTTGAGCCCAAGAGTTTGAGGTTGCTGTGAGCTATGATGCCATGGCATTCTATTGAGGGCCACAAAGTGCCTCTTTCTCAAAAACATAAAAAAAAATTTTTTTTAAATAGATTTTTTTTTTTTTTTTTTTGAAACAAGGTCTCACTCTGTTGCTCAGGCTAGAGTGCAGTGGTGTCATCATAGCTCACTGCAACTTCAACTCCTGGGCTCAAGCAATCCTTCCACCCTCAGCCTCCTGAATTGCTGGGACTACAGATGAGCACCACCCAGCCCGGATAATTTTCTTTTCTATTATTTTGTAGAGACAGGATCTCACTATATTGCTTAGGCTGGTCATGAATCCTTGGCCTCAAGAATCCTCCTCCCTTAGCCACCCAAAGTGCTAGAATTATGGGTGTGATCTTAATCTAGCCATCTAGACACATTTTAAGGACCTTTTTTTTTTTTTTTGGCAGGGGCTGGGTTTGAACCCGCCACCTCCAGTATATGGGGACGGCGCCCTACTCCTTTGAGCCACAGGCGCCATCCTAAGGACATTTTTTTTTTTAATAATTTTATTAAATCATAATTGTGTACATTGGTGCAATCATAGGGCAGAATGTGCTTCATATACAATCAGAAACATTTTGATCTTAATCACTATATAAAGACATTGATACTCTACATTTAATAAGTTTCACCAGTACCCTACTAAGATGCACCCTAAGGACATTTTTAAAGTAAAAAGAAAGCAAATCTTAACTAATAGCTATATGATAACGTTTAGTTACAAGTATTACTAGTATTTTGTTTTTATGTTTTGTGAAGACAGGAGGAATTTCTGGGGTATAATTTTCTTCATCTTTTATCTCTGTCTTTTTATAACACATAAGTTTAAGATGTAACTTCAAATGGAAATACGGTTCTTTTTCTTTTTTTTTTTTTTTTTTTTTCAGTTTTTGGCCGGGGCCAGGTTTGAACCCACCACCTCTAGTATATGGGGTTGGCAACTTACTCCTTGAGCCACAGGAGTCGCTGGAAATATGGTTCTTTTTTTTTTTAGAGACAGAGTCTCACTCTGTCACCCTCGGTAGAGTGCTGTAGCGTCACAACTCACAGCAACCTCCAACTCTTAGGCTTAGGCAATTCTCTTGCCTCTGCCTCCCGAGTAGCTGGGACTACAGGCGCCCGCCACAATGCCTGGCTATTTTTTGTTGCAGTTTGGCGGGGGTGGGGTTTGAACCCGCCACCCTCAGTATATGGGGCCAGCACCCTACTCACTGAGCCACAGGTGCCGCCCAAAAATATGGTTCTTAAGAGCTGTTTCTGCTGTTCTAAAAATATCTCCCTTCCACATGATTTTAAAAATTCCAGGTTCTTTCACATCTAATAACATATGGGGAAAAAGCTGTTCCAACTGTTTTTCTAATCATAATTTTGGAAGTTTATGATCAATTGGAAAACATGAAAGGATTTTTTAAAAGGAAAGGAAAAGAAGACAATTTGTCTCTGTGCCTAACATTGTTTTGAAAGGTTTACAAACTGTCTTATATAATCCTCCCAAAATACAAGGTAGATATTATTTACCCAAATTGGACAGATGAGGAAGCAGGTTCAGAGAAGTTCAAGACGTCATACAGCAAATAAGCAGCACAGCTTGGATTACTTTTAAAGTCAAGTTTCTTCCACCATACACACATGCTGCCTGTTCCTACTAAGCTGATTTGTTGAGACCTATGGGGGGAAATTAATTGCCTAGGGATTTTCTCTTATTTTAAACCTAAAAATCTACTTGCTTTTGTTGTAGGACTCAATTTTATTTATTTCTCAAACCCATACAATATCACTATATTTGTTACTTATTTATATTTTAGGGGCACACATTTCATTATTTTCTTTAATGTTAGTTTGATGCTTTTACCCTCTTCCGTTCTTATTACTAAAGCATTATTTAGGAAATAATTTTGTAATAAATAAGGTTGCAATCTTACAAAAACTAAAGGCCAGCTATGTTGATTTTACCAATCTATTCAATTCTAAAAAAAGACTAGGAAAAAAGTTATTTATTTAAATGATTAAACTTTTTGCAAAATATAGAGGCCTGGAGAGGGAGCCAGGAAAACCTGGCTCAAAACTCTGCTGTTCCAGTGACTAATCATCTTTGACTAAATGTAGTCACTAATCAAAAGTGACTCAATTTGACTCCAGTTGACTATAGATAAAGCGGCTAAGGTGCCAGCCACATACTCCTGAGCTGGCGGGTTCGAATCCAGCCTGGGCCCGCCAAACAACAATGATGGCTGCAACCAAAAAACAGTGGGGCGTTGTGGCGGGCGCCTGTAGTCCCAGCTACTTGGGAGGTGGAGGCAGGAGAATTGCTTGAGCCCAGGAGTTGGAGGTTACTGTGAGCTGTGATGACACAGCACCCTACCCAGGGTGACAGCTTGAGGCTCTATCTAAAAAAAAAAAAAAGATTAAATTGACAGAGACTTAAAAAGGAAGCTAATGAGGGTGAGTAAATACATATGAAGGCATTATAGGTTCTTATCAGAGTAGAAAAATTCAATCACCGTTATTTTGTAATTAAGCAGTGGAAAAACATTAGTGTAATTTTTTAACAGGTTTTTAAAACATTATTTAAAAAAAAACCCCATTATTTACACTTGTATATAATTCACAGCAATCACTGTTTATTAACTTTCCCCTACACCTTAAGACACACAGATAATGTCTTATTAATTCCCATTTCTTTGGAATATCTCTAGTATTGACCAGAAGGTATATCCTTTGACAAATGGATTTATGAGGGATTTACAAGAAAGCAGCTTACAGAGAAGACATCATCATGTAGTGGGTGAGAGTTTCGGCTCTGGATTATAATTCCTGTTCTGGCCTTGGACTCCTGAGGGCGTTAGCAATAGCTTTATCTTCTAAATTAGGGATAATCTTAACATTAGTCACATATTAGCCCAAGTGACTTATCTTGGGAAAAGCTGCACAGTATTGCTTCTAAACTAGAAGCAATCATTGGTTTTATAAAAATATTTCATACTTTACAAAATAATTCATTCATAAGATTATAAAAAAACTTACCTGAAGTAACTGAAATGATTTAATATATAAAAACTTGAGTATGCATTCACTTTCAGAAATGTCCTTTTTAAAAATAAAGATAGCACAAAGGCATTTGATTTGAATTTTACATCACAGTTAAGTGCAGAAATTTTGCTATAGTTTACCAGTGTCATTATAATACATACCAGTCCATCTGTTAGCAGCTTCCTTGGCCACTTTATTTGCTTGACCTGAAAAAAATTATATATTTAAAGTTATACATTTATAAAGTATGTATTTATATATACAAAGTTATCTTTACCCCATATCTGAAGATATGTCTCATATGAAAAAAAATTTTTATGAAATTTACATATATATGAAAAAAAATTCAGATAATGACATGACCTGCTCAAAGTCCCAAGGAAATTTCAGACAGGTGCAGTTACTTTAGTCATTAATAGAAAGTCAATGTGAAACAATTTCCCTTTCAAAGATAACATAAAAGTTTAAATGAGATGTTTCTCAAACAACTTAAACCAGAGCAAAATACAATAAAACAATTTAAATTTAGTGGTAAGAATTTTACTGTATATATTATTAGACTATAATAAGTCTGACCTCTAAAAATTTTACTGGTAAGAAAGGAAGAAATATTTCATTTTATTTTTTTAATTAATTAATTAATTAATTAAGGGATAGGGTCTCACTATGTTGTTCAGGTTGGAGTGCAGGGGCATAATCACAGCTCAATGCAGCCTCAAACTCCTGGGCTCAAGGGATACTCCTGCCTCTGTCCCCCAGAGTGCTGGTATTACAGATGTGACACATAATGCTATTACATGTATTTATGTGTATTATGTCTTTCAAGTTAATCTATACAGCACATAACAATGCCATGGTCAACTGGGCATAAATATGACTTACAATGATGGTCTTTTAAAAAATTGAAAGATAATTTACATACCACAGAATGCACCATATTAAAGTCTGTAATTCGGAGTTTAGTATTATATTCCTAAATTGGTTTTTTTTTTTTTTTTTAAGAGACAGTCTCACTTTGTTGCCCTTGGTAGAGTGATGTGGCATCACACAGCTCACAGCAATCTCCAGCTCCTGGGCTTAGGCGATTCTCTTGTCTCAGCCTCCCAAGTAGCTGTGACTACAGGTACCTGCCACAACACCTGTCTATCTTTTTGTTGCAGGTTAGCTGAGGCCAGGTTTGAACCTGCCACCCTCGGTATATGGGGCTGGCGCCCTACTCACTGAGCCATAGGCACTGCCAAGTTGTACAACCATCACTGTTAAATAATTGCAAAACTTTGTCTCCCTATCCCGATTATCCACTGAAAAGCTCAAACTTATGGCCCAACCCCTACGGCTCCTTATGCCAGAGCCGTAACACCTTATTGGCTGTTCTACTATCCCGTCACCTCCTCTAACCGAACCTACATAAGGTGCCCTTGTCTTTTGTTCCCTCTCTTCTCCTCTCCTCTCTTCCCCCGTTTCTCTCTCTCTCTCTCTCCCCTCCTCCTTAATGCTGCTCTGCAGCTTCCCCCGCCAATAAAGACCTTTTCGTACAAGCCTTGGTGTTCTGTGAGGTTTATGCTGGTCAAGTGCCTCCCCTTCATCTGGTGTCAGAAGTGGGATCTAATTAGGGAAAAGCCTCAAAAGGTAGCTTCTACCCCTTCCATGGGGTTTTAGCTCCTGGAGACTCTCCCTATCTTCTCGCACCCCTGGCACTCACCACTGTCTTCGGCTTGTGTCCATCCGCCAAGGTGCCATAACCAGCACGCAACACCAACTCCTCTGAACCCAGTAAGTACCCCTACGGGAGCGAGTTTTCACCAATCGTGGGCTAGGTTGCTTACATTCCTGGCGATTCATCCCTCTCGAGGCTTGAGTTCCCAATTCCCCTTAACCTTGCGTGGCCTAGCGTAGCACTTCCACGCCTTGCACGAAAATTCCTGGCGCCAGGTCTCAAGCTCTCCTTGGCCCCATGGGTCTGATACAGATTTAAGTATGGTGACGATCATCTTAAGCTGTATCCTTGTTTCCACCGCCAGCAGCAAAGCTGGGAAGACGTTCCCTCTCTGTCCCTGGTCCATGCGTGATTCTGCTCATGCTTTATTTCCGCAATGAATTGCCATGGGTGCAAGCTATTCTATTCCACCTAACTCCCCCTTAAGGTACTTATTACGCCACCTGGTAAAATTAAGATTATTATTATTATTCTTTTTTTTTTTTT
>CAUYRH010015868.1:0-12119 GCA_963574655.1 Perodicticus potto | reverse complement strand
AGTTATAGCAAATTTCTTCAACATGTGGATGTCATTAGAGTATTTAATTTCTCCATCATAAATGAAACTCAGTTTAGCTGGGTACAGGATCCTGGGTTGAAAGTTCTTTTGTTTTAGTAGATTAAAAGTCAATGTCCATTCTCTTCTAGCTTGAAAGGTTTGATCAGAGAGAGCTGCAGTTATTCTAATATTCTTCCCCTTGTAGGTAATGGATTTCTTGCGTCTGGTTGCTTTCAGAATTTTCTCTTTCATATTAACTTTAGTGAAGTTAATGATGATGTGCCTGGGAGATGTCTTATTCAGGTTGAGTTGTGCTGGGGTTCTGAAACTGTCTGCTATCTGAATTTCAGAATCTCTTGGCATGTCTGGGAAGTTCTCTTTCATAATCTCATAAGGAAGAGATTCTGTGCCTTGTGATGCCACTTCGTTGTTTTCAGGTATCCCTAAAAGGCGAATATTCATTTTCTTCAAGTTATCCTAGAGTTGTCTGAGAGAATGATCCATTTTTGCCTTCCATTTCTCTTCCTCTTTGTAGGTTTGGGAGCATTCAAAACCTTTGTCTTCAATGTCAGAAACCCTTTCTTCTGCTTGCTCCATTCTGTTGCTGAGGGATTCTACTGTGTTTCTCAGATCCTTAAGGGCTGCAACTTCTTGTCTCAATGTGTCAAAATCTTTGGTCATTTGGTCTTTGAATTTTTTGAGTTCTTGAGACAATTTTTGAAATGCTCCCAGAATTTCTAATTCCAACCTTTCCTCTATTTTATTGATCTTGTTGGCAATCCAAATTCTGAATTCGATTTCTGACATCTCAGCCATCTGTTTATGCATAGGATCATCGTTTCTGTCTGCCAAATTGTTTCTTGGGGTGTTGATCTACTCTGGTTGTTCATGTTTCCAGATCTTTTCCACTGATTCCGCCCCATGATTATTTTGCACCATTTGGATGAGTAGATAAGGATAAGTTGGATTGGGGGTTCTAGGAGTAGTGATTGACTAGTTCTTTGCCTGAAAGCTGGGATTGGTGTCTTTGCCTTTTCCCCTTGAGTTTTGCCAAGGACCCATGCTGTGCTACTGCCTGTGAAACTGGGGACCTTCTTGGTGTGGTGGAGTTAATTGGCTCTTTCTTATTTTCAGCTGGCCTCTGTCTTACCCTAGAGAATCAGTTACTCTGTGTTGAAGTCTGAGCTGTGGAGAAATACCAGCTGTTAGGTCACTACACCCCTCACAGGCAACAATTGGAAAAGGAAAATCAAACCTTCCCACTACCACACACCCAGGGTACCACTTTGGAAAGTCCTCAGGTGATTGACCCAGTTGAAGAGGTCCCAATCAATTGTCCCAGCCAACACTGGCCTCAAATATAAGAGTTGAAAAGTCTCTGGCAACTAGGTAGCAGGAGTCTGATGGCAGCTCTAGTATAACTCGCTCTGGTGCTCTGTGAGCTCAGGAGGGCCCCCCAGAAAGTAAATTAGACTGAGAATATTGATGCCTCCTTCCCCACCTTGCCCCTCTGTCACACCCATTCTCTGGAAACCCTGCAGAGCTATGATCCAGTTCCCTCTAATGAGCAGATGCTCCAGAGGTTTGTGCCTTCCTGGGTCACAGGGTGGGTCTGTGGCTCCTCAGCCAGTCTGCCAGTCTCTGTCACTGTTTGGCAGGGGGAGGTGAGGCCTAACAACCTGTGTACTTGATAGGGGCTGGGGTGATTCACTCAGTTCCAGCCCTGTCCCTGATTGATGTTGCTGATAGAACAGAACAAGTTTGTAGAATTTTTTCCCTGTGGATCAGACGTTGGGCTGCAAATAGGTCTGACTCATTCTGTGAGTTCCAGCCCTTTGTCTCAGCTTTAATCCCCTAAGGGCCAGGTGCATCTGAAGCTGAGTAAAGCAGTCTCCACCCTTGGAATAGGCTTTCTCAGTGGGTATTCTAACCCCTGCTCTCCACACCAGCTGGTACCTCCTCAGGCATAACCCTCTCTCCCGTGGCCTGCACCTCTGCCACAGGACTGCTCTGCCAGTGGCTGCCAGTGAAGGAGGTGCCCGGCTTCCCCTGGCCACCCAGAGAGACTAGGAGTGTCTCCTCAAAACATCCCCAGGAGTGCGAGCCCCATTGCCATTGTTCTCGCAGCTTCGGCTGTAGCTCCATGCCTCAGGAGACTGCCTCTCCAGCTCAGCCTCCTCTCAGCTTACTTTCTTCTCACCACTCCCAACCCAGAAAATCAGCACAGATCAGTAACAGTCCATGCCCCATCCACAACCCTCAGGAAAATGTGCAAGAATCTGGATTCCATGGGGGATAGACCTCCAGACCTCAGGGTGAGAGTGGAGGGGAGTGCCAGGAGTACAAACTTGCAGGTAGAGAATATATACAGTTTTGTACAGTTTTATGCCTGGCAGGAGAGTGCCATGGCACCCTATTAAGGGAAAGAGGTCTGGTTTTTAGGGGGTCTCTCCTGTGGGGTAGAGTGGGAGGACATCTGAACTCTGCTCGCTTGTTTGTATGGAGGTATGGAGTATACTGTGAGCCATTCTCTTGGGGGAGGGGACTTCCGTATGCTTGGTGATGTGTTCTGTACCTTTTTTTTGTATCCTTGGGGTCGCAGGACACCCCAGCAGGGATGAAGTGCATTCCTCGACCTTCTCTTTTGGCTCAGATCCAAACCATTGTCTTTCTTGCTGAATTTCTGTTCCTGAACTCTTCTTCTGGATGGGAGCCTCTGCAGAAAGCTGGCTACAGACCTCCATCTTGGGTCCTCCCCCTCAATGGACTCTATTCTTAAGTTGGCTTCTAACTTGTTCTTTTAAAATATCTTATTGGCCTATGCTTACTCTGCCTCTAACCAAGAAAATAAATTGTCACTATGAATGTTCTTAAATTTTCTTCCACCCAGACTTTCTTTGTAGTCCACAGGATGTGTGTGTGTGTGTGTGTGTGTGTGTGTGTGTACACATGTGTGGGGTATGTATGTATGTGTGAGAGAAAGAGAGAGACTGGGAAGCAGAGAGAGAAAGAATGTGTTAATGTAGGACCCACAGAGACAAGTAAAAGGCATTGGAAATCAAGAAGGGAAAAAGAGAAGAAGGGCAAAAGCCTAACTAACAGGTACAATGAACACTATTCACGTGATGGGCATACTAATAGCCTGACTTGAGCATTATAAGCTATCCATGTAACAAAAACATTTGTACACCCTTAATATTTTAAAATAATAAAGATATCATACATAAGACTGTAATTTCTTTACATAGCTTCAAACATTTATGAAACAAGACTACATGACATTTCTTCCAAATATGAATCAAAAGTTTAATTTTTTTGTCTTGGTAAGGTGGTTTACACCTGTAATCCTTTTACTGTGGGAAGTTGAGGCTGGTAGATTGGCTGAGCAAAAATGAGTCTTTATTGAAAATAGAAAAACTAGCCAGGCATTGTGGCAGACACCTGTAGTCCAGGCTTCTGGGGAGGCTGAGGCAGGAGGATCACTTGAGCCTAAGAGTTTGAGGTTACTGTGAGCTATTATGATGCCACATCTCTCTACCCAGGATGAGAGAGTGACACTTAATCTCAATATATATATATATATAAATTTAATTTTTTCCTGTGTTACTTTTATTTAAAAAAAAAATAAGGTGATTGTTTTCATGCTTATTATGGATGAGGCGGCTGAGGCCTAACAGTTGTGATGTCTGCTGAGAACATAACTGATAGTTTGGGGAGGATGTGAACTTGCTCATAGTAAAGCAAAGTTAGCAGTCAGTGTGATGAGATGTTGGGCAGCTCTGAGGACCAATTCCCCAGATGCAGGATCAGTTGCTTTGGTTATCTGTCCTTCTCTACAGAAGACTTGGGAGGCATTTACTCCTATCTTTTGTGAAAATATTCAGTGAATCAGCATTTGAGCCATATGTGTCATCATGAGTATAAATTAATTTTAAAAATAGAGAGAAAATCAGCTGAAGATGGTGTAAAGCTTATTTTTCTGTATGGATGTGATAATAAACAGAGGGAGTCCTTCCTGTCTGATATATCAAGGTGATTATGAGCCCCATTAGGACAATTTGTTTTATATTTCTTAAAATAGATATGACTAAGGAAATGACTGATGGAGGTCAAGGAAAAATTCATGAAGTCCTTTACCTTATATTCATAAATCAATGACTTGGACCCAGAGAGTTGGCTAAAAATATATTTCTCTTTCAGATAAAAGAGATTACGTTGTGAAAAGAAGAATGTGTTGACTGAAATAACTAAGAACATATATCCATTATTAACACTAAACTATAGCATTGCATGGGACACAGGAGAAGGCACGGGAATGGATTTTTTTTTTTCTTTCAGTAGTATTGTTCCAGTTATGCAAAGACCTCTTCTTTTTCTCTCTCCTTTCTTTTCTCTCTCTCTTTCTCTCTCTCTCTCTTCTCAATTTTATGGTTGAAACCGTGTGAGTTTATAGTCAGAAACATAGCTGGGCTTAGTTAAATGTTTGACCCCTTGGGGGGATAGTTAAAGAATAAATAATTTAAATGAAAAATGTACCAAATATTTCCATGGGGTAAGAATTAGAAAAAAAATAATATCCAGAAGGGATTATGTTGAAACAATACAAATGACTGAGAAAAAAGTATGCTTTAGTTGTTTTCCATTCTAAGAAGTCAATATCAGCATTAACTCCTTAAATACATGGTATATAAAATGTCAGTCTTGGGTTGAGAAAGCAATCTTAGAAGTTCTATGTGAAATCTTAATTTTTTAAGATAATTCCTTTTGAAATTTAACTGTGACCTTTTAAACTTGTAATCAGGTACAAACTAACCTATAATGACAGTACTTAACATGTCAGGAAACGAGGAGAAAGAGTTCAAATGCCAAAGGTAGCATTGTGAATTTCTAGTGAGATTTAGAAGATTTAGAAGACTCTGGCTTCTATTTTTTTTTTTTTTTTTTGTATTCCATAAGTATTACTGAAAAAAAAAATCCTTTACAGAAATATGTTCTATAGCTTATCATTCATGTTGGAGAAAACTCGTTTAATGCTTTTGTTGGCTGTGATGCTGAAAATAAGTCTTGATTGAAGCAAGCACACTCATATATTGAAGTGCACAAACAGACACGTTTGCCTGGTTTATTCCCAGCCTTGCTGCAGGAATGCAAATGAGCCTTTCCAGGCCCATTTCAAGCTGTCAAGTGACAAAGGGGGAAAGGGGCAGGGAAAAAAATCAATTCGGTTAACCCAGCACAAGGAGTATACAGATTAATTATGTCTAAAGAAACTGAAAACAACGTGTTATGTCGGCATCTTGAAAGATTGGTGCCTGAAATACTCCTTAATATTATGTAAACAAATGGAGCCTAATCAATGGCAGAGACAGCAGTCACCATACCTGTAAAAAGTGTCGAGTGAGGTTTCTTGCTTTTCTTTCAAATAAACGAATTGGGTACAGAGGACAGGACCCTTTTGCAGCTGCAGGATTTATATATTGTTTACTGGATCGTGACAGATTGGCACTGTGACTTCAAATGCCAAGCAGGTGTCAGTATACCTATCCTTTCTATTGTGACTCCCAATCCTTGAATTGTAAGCTAAGGGGGCAGATGGGACCCTTGTTCTCTTCCTTCATAACACAACAGAGACATGACCTCTGAGCCTTCTGGGCATGTGGGTTATCTGCTGTATTGTTTTTGGTTCACTTGTCTAGATTAAGCCCAATTTGGTACTCAGTTGTATATAGCCATTAATTCAGGAAATTGAAAGTATTTATATACATGATTTTGGTTTTCGACCCAACTCTGCATTAAATGGTAGGCAATTTACTTTTTTTCTTAGGCACTGGAGGTTGATTGAAGGTCTAAGGAAGATTAGCTTTGTGTGTTAAAATTAAAAGGAAGCTAAAATTGAGTTGTAAAAAGTTCAATGAAGGAAACTTCACTCTAAGGAGCTACAGGAAAGGGTAAGCCTGTGTCAGTGAAAGTAGCACAAATTGTCATTTTGAAGATAGAGTGACCCTAAGAATAACTGGTAGCTTTGAGGTTGACCTAGAGTATGTAAGTTTCCAAGATGTCTTGGTAATTTAAAAATATTTTTATTTGAATATCAACAGAAAATCAACTGAAAGGAAAGCAAAAATAATTAGATTTGGTTCAGAATGACAGATATTTACCAATTGGCAGGAAAGAAGTTAAGAGAACTGAACGGAGTTGAGAATAGAAGATGATGGGTTAATTTGCTTGGCATGAAATATAATGAAGATAACTTTATGTTTTGCAATTTTAGATGAGACCAGTGATTTTGCATGGAGAAGATTCAGGTTTCATGGAAAAGCACGGAAGAGAAGATAACTTTCTGAGATTATTTTTATTTTTGTGAAATGAAAAATAGTGGGCTATTACAATGCACTGGAGGTGTAGGAATCCTTGAAGGCATTTTCCTGCTTTCAGTTGAAAGTTAAATAAATATGATAGATATGGTTATATTATAGCTAAATATGCAATATTGTCTAACATCTACAACTGAAAGTAATGACAGACTCATTTTAAGTTTTATTCTGTCCTGTGTTTTGAATAGTTAACAACTTATTTTATTTTATTTTTTTTAACTTTTAAGAACTTTTAAACTTTATTTAAAGAGGCCTTGCTGGCCTAGAAAGTTCAAAAGTGACAGTTGTCACTGGGCTGAGAAGTCTGCTAGGGGACACTTTGCCTTGACTTTGTATCTGAGCCTGCAGACCTTTTACCCAATATGTTAACTCTCGAGGAATCCAAGCTCCAGGCGTACCCTGTTTCCTCAGCCTGCCATTGTGGGAAGAGTGTGAGGGAGCCGATGGGAATGTCACCGAGCAGGGGCAGGTCTGCTCACACCACACCTTGGTCTGGAGAGCAGCTGGGTCAGGCATCACCCTATGAAACTGCTGGGACACCCCAGCTCTACCATACTTGAATAAAGCTGAGCATTTGCTTTTCTAAGTGCGATGCTTCCATGAGCCTTCCTCTGCACGTAGGGACAGCAGAGGCAGCACTCAGGAGCTTGGATTCCACAAGCGTTAACCCATCAGGTAAAAGGTTTGCAGGCTCAGAGGCAAAGTCAAAGGAAAGTGTCCCCTAACAGACTTAATTTTGAATGTTCAATAAATTTTCAGGGGAGTGACCACCGCAGTCAGATGCCCACAGTGATGCTTTATAGTTTTCAAAGTGCTTTCTCATATCATTTGTTCCTTCTAGAAATCCCCTGAATGAGCATGGCAGAGTTTCTCCTGCCTTTAGAGATGAGCAGTTTAGGTTTAGAGATGAAAGGATTTGCTTAAATTGATGTGGCAAGGGAATAACCAAGTCAGCTTTGGAACATCGTCACAGTGCTTCTCAATAATCCCCTGGGAACATTGTTAAAATGCAGATTCCCATTGAGTAGGTTGATGGTGGGGCCAGAGATGCTGCATTCCTTACACCTTGTCAGGGGATGCCAATAGCCTGGTCCCCAGCCTTTTAGGCACCGGGGACTGGTTTTGTGGAAGACAATTTTTCCACAGGCTGGAAGTGGGGGATGAAGGAGGGGGTAGGGCAGGGGACATGAGGTGGACCTCCAGTGGTGATGCTTTGTGGCCTGGTCCTTACGAGGCTATCGACCAGTACTGGCCCACAGCCCAGGGGTTGGGGACCACAGTGCTAGACCATACTTTAAGTAGCAGGGTTCTAGATGATATTACTTTGTAACATCAACATTAATTGAATATGCATGAGCAATGTACTTCTCAAAAGCCATCTTCAAAGCTGTCTCTTGAGTGACCGTAAGACTCACAATACTGCTAATGTATCTCTGTGGTCACATGACTGTGCCGCTCATACATTTTCACGCAAATCTGTCACTGACATGCTCAGGGAAACCCCCATCCTATGCTTTGCATTGAGCCCTCTCTTTTCCACTTTATGTTTGTTATTCATATCTGTCCATCTGTCCCCCTAATTAGCTGTCTCCGCCCTTCTATCAATTTGGATACAACTGATTTTTTAAGATTTCAAAATTTATTTTTAGCAAGAATTTCCCTCAACTGAATTAAACCATCCCGGTCCATATCTCAGGCCCTCACTTAGTGTGCTTATGGAAATAGTATATATGTTAACTTTTTGTAGTCTATAATGTATTCTATGTAACCTACACATTTGTATAGGGGAACATTTACTATAAGAAGAATAGATATTTAATCATAATTCTCTTGTGGATAAATTTTTCCTGGACAGAAAAGTATATCGAAATTGCATACTATATACATACATATAGATAGATAGAGAGAGAGACTCACTCTGTTGCCCTGGGTAGAGTGCCATAGCTCACAGCAACTTCAAACCCTTGGGCTGGAGCCTGACACAACAGGTGCTCGCCACAATGTCCAGTTAATTTTTCTATTTTTAGTAGAGACAGTGGTCTTGCTGTTGCTCAGGCTGGTCTTGAATTCCTGAGCTCAAGCAATCCACCCACCTCATCTTCTCAAAGTGTTAGGATTATAGGTGTGATCCACTGAGCCAGGCCCAAAATTCTATCTTCATTAGATAGAATGGGCAGGCAGTACCATACTGAAGATACAAGCATGACGTAGTGGTGTGTATCACCGCTTCTGGGATCACACCCAGACTTGATTTGAATACCAAAATTTACAATTTATGTGGCCTGAGAAATTTATCTAACTTCCTCTATACAAAGGGAATAAATGGCAGCACTTATTTCTTAATTTTAACTGTTCAATAAATTTTAGAACACTTTTTGTTTTGCAGTAAGTAATTAGCATATCCTTGTGATGATAAAAGCATAGCATGGTGAATCACATGTTAACATCAATCTCATAAAACTGTACACAAGGCTGAAGTGGTGAGTGACTAGATTCATGAACAATTGAGAAATATATCTCTGTGAAAGCTATAGGATATGATCCTACAGTCTTTGCTTGCTGAGGCTGTAAGATTTATTCTTTGATTAAAAAAAGATTATCTGTATTAACAAAGCCCCAAATAGAATTCCTGTGCTTTCAAAATAAGTATCTATTACTTTTTAAATTTTGAAGGTTCTTGTTAAAAATGCTCAAAACGGTACAACCACATACATTCCCTAATGGGATAACTTAAAAAGGAGACATAGAGAGCTAAAACTGGTGTCGTGGAAAGAGGGAAAGAATTAATTGGAGACAGAGGAAGAGTGGCCAGTGAGGTAGGAGCTGAATTGCTCTGAAGGCAAAGTGGAAGAGTTTCTTGAAGGCTGAGTCATTAATAGTATACCATGTAGGAGAGAAGCAGGGGGCGGATTCTGGGGGACCGTGACCTCTTTAATTCACAGCCTGCCTCTCAACATTCATCATACATTACCACATAATGTAAACATTGAAATAGTTATCATGGAATAAATTTGGAAAAATAGTGATAAAAATAAAAATTACTCATTTTGTATTAATTAAATTCAAGTAAGGTGGAGAGAGAGGAGGGAAGGGTGGGGGGTTGGTAAGTTCTCACTTAATGGGTACAAGATAGAGGTATATGGCACACCTCCTGGGTGAAGGGCTCAACTACAACTTGGGATTTGCCTAACAAATGCAAATAATGTAATTGTTTGAACCCATATGTTAATCTGAAATAAAAAATATATTATGTGAGAAAATTGTATAGTCCTTTTAGCAAATTGAAAAAATTAATTTTAATAGCAGTAGTATAAGAATCATAACAAAAATCACGTAACAACTTGAGCAACTACTATCATAGAAGCATGTATACTATGATATAGATGAACTTCCCACTCTTCATAGATCTCATCCACTCTATGCAAGAACAAATTCCATCAATCTTTTTCTTCCTAATGGTTTAGTCTCAAACACATAAACATTTTGTTTCTTCAACAGCTTCTGTCAGAGTCACCATTGACCTCCATATTACTGACTCCAATAGTTAATTCTGTCTTCCTGTCACTCAGCCTGTCAGTGGCTTTTGCCACAGTCAGTCACCTCTGCAAAATCTGTTCTTGATGCCCAAACTGCATTTGACATGCCCCAGATTGAACTGCTGGTCTTTCAAGCATGCTCCTCCCATGGTAAATGAACTCTATGAACCTCTTTGCTCAGGATAAAAACTTCATTGATACTTTTGACTTTTCCTTTTTTTTTCTCATTCAATCTGTAAGCAAACCCCATTGGCTCTACAATCAAAATGCTTCTAGAAATACGGCCCGCTAACCCCCATGGAAGATGCCATTCTCTCCCATCTTAGATATTACAAGTCTCCCAACTCATCTCCCTGTTTCTACCTTATCCTTTCCTAGGGTCTATTCTCCACACAATAGCCCGGGATTTTTTTTTAAGTAGCTAAGTCATACAATAAAATTTCTTTGTTTAAAATTCTCCAATGACTTCCTCTGTCACTTGTAATAAAAGCCAGACTCCCCGGCAGTGGGTTATGTGGGGCTCTGTGTACCCTAGTGAGGCGTGGCTACTTTTTGGTCTTGATGCTCCAAATAACCTTGACATGTTCATTTCAGGGACCCCAAATTTGATATGTCCTTTGCTTGGGTCTCCATGTGGTTCATTCTCTCAATTCTTTTAGGAATCTGCTGCAATTTCACCTTTTCAATGAGGCCTTCCTTGACCTGCCCATTTAAAATAGTAAATCTTGGCTCTTTATATCCCCAGTTCCTATGTAGTGCTTTATTTTTCTTTGCTATACTTGCTACCATATGACAAAAATATATCTTTTACTCAAACTCCTAAGAGTAGTTTTTCTTTCTTTCTTCCTTTTTAAAAAAATTATTATAGTACCCCAGCAGCTAGAACTTGTTCTGGCACATAATGAGCACTTGACTGATAACCTATGAATGAATAAAAATAAAAACAAAATCAGCCTAATTCGATTTAATAAAATTGCTTGCATTGGCTCGGTGCCTGTGGCTCAACAGGCTAAGGCGCCAGCCACGTACACCTCGTGTACGTACAGGTTCGAACCTTCGTACAGGTTCGAATTCAGCCCGGGCCCGCCAAACAACAATGGTGGCTACAACCAAAAAAAAAAATGGCCGGGCGTTGTGGCGGGCGCCTGTAGTCCCAGCTACTTGGGAGGCAGAGGCAGGAGACTCGCTTGAGCTCAGGAATTGGAGGTTGCTGTGAGCTTTGATGCCATGGTACTATACCCCGGGGGACCGCTTGAGGCTCTGTATCAAAAAAAAAAAAAAAAAAAAAAATAAATGCTCCTAGATTCTTGAAACAGACCTTATTCAGTCTGAGCAATATGATATCCTATAATACGATAATACCAGGGGACTTTAACACTCCTCTTACAGAGCTGGACAGATCCTCTAAACAGAAATTAAACAAGGATATAAGGGACTTAAATGAGACCCTAGAACAACTGTGCTTCCCAGAGGCATATAGAACACTCCATCCCACAGACAAAGAATATACATTCTTCTCATCGGCCCATGGAACATTCTCCAAAATTGATCATATCCTAGGACACAAAACAAACCTCAACAGAATCAAAAGAACTGAAATTTTACCTTGTATTTTCTCAGACCACAAGGCACTAAAGGTGGAACTCAATTCCAACAAAAACGTTCAACCCCACACAAAGACATCGAAATTAAACAACCTTATGTTGAATGACAGTTGGGTGCAGGAAGAAATAAAACAGGAAATCATTAACTTCCTTGAGCAACAATGAAGTTACTGCTTCCTTCCTTCCTTCAACAATGAAGACACAAGCTATCAAAACCTGTGGGATACTGCAAAAGCAGTTCTGAGAGGAAAATTTATCGCTTTAGATGCCAACATTCAAAAACAGAAAGAGAGCATATCAGCAAACTCACAAGCCATCTTATGGAATTGGAAAAAGAAGAACAATCTAAGCCTAAACCAAACAGAAGAAAAGAAATATCCAAAATTAAATCAGAGATCAATGAAATTGAAAACAAAAGAAAATCATTCAGAAAAATCAATGAAACAAGGAGTTGGTTTTTTTTTTTGTTTTTTTTTTTGAGACAGAGCCTCAAGTTGTCACCCTGGATAGAGTACTGTGGCATCACAGCTCATAGCAACCTCCAATTCCTGGGCTCAAGCGAGTCTCCTGCCTCTGCCTCCCAAGTAGCTGGGACTACAGGCGCC
>CAUYRH010015867.1:0-27437 GCA_963574655.1 Perodicticus potto | reverse complement strand
ACATTTAGGAGTCCAGGTAGGTGGAGTGCTTGAGCTTAGGAGTTCAAGACCACCTGAGCAAGAGTGAGACCCCGACTCTACTGAAAAAAAAAAAATAGAAAAACTAGCCAGGCATTGTGGAGGGCACCTGAAATCCCAGCTACTTGGGAGGCCGAGGAAAGAGGATCACTTGAGCCCAAGAGTTTGAGGGTTCTGTGAGGTATAAGGAAGCCATGGTACTTTATCCAGGGTTATAGAATAAGACTCACTCACAAAAAAAAAAAAGGAATATCCCTTTGTAATAATATATTTTCTCCAATTTCAATATCAGGTGTATCCAGATCAAGTAGAATGATTTTGAAATATTTCTTCTTTTTCTATTGTCTATAAGATTTGGCATGATCTGTTTTTTTAAACTCTCCTTTACTTTTATGTATATAATATTAGTTGTCTATTTTTTGAGACTTTGGAAAAAAAATAAGAAGTTAACTGATGACTTCATATGGAGCCTCAGAGTCAAAGCATTCTATAATGTCTTATTTGACAATGTGAACGTTACTTTCTTGGCATTATTATTACTAATATTGCTTAATATTTCGATGCAGTAATTGTCTGTTTTCTTTTCTGAATGTATTTATCTCCGTTCATTCTTTATGTGGCTTTTGTTTTTAGTCCTTATCTTAAACATTGTTATTGTTATTAAATTTTAAGCCTTTTAAATTCTGTGAAGGCAAAAAGTGGAAACCTAATTAACACATGTATATGTAAAAATAAAAAAAAAGAATATCTTTGCTTGCTTCAACCCAAAGAATATAGGACATAAAATAATAAAGCTTAAAATTTTAACAATTTAGGACATTAAAAAAATAAAGCTTAAAACCATTGGTTTAGAGTTATTAAGATGAAAGAAAAAGTAATCATTTGTTTCCATGTTTTCTGTCTCTTTCCTCCTACATCTTACTGCTTCACTAGATCCTTGCTTTGAAGACAGGGTCACAGTTCTTTCCAGCGACTCTGACTTCTAATCGTCTGCCCCAGCCTCAGTATAAATAGTCAAGCTTGACTTTGACTGCAGAGAGAGAATCAGAACATTGCTCTCTTCCTTTTCTAGTGATAGTATAATTCTAGCAAGTTAGGATTAGAATAATAATCCCTAAGGACTAAGATTAAGGAACTTGGAAGTACTGTCCAATCTGAGGGGCTCTCTGTGCCCTGCTGCATAGATGTGGTAACCGGAAACTCAGAGATGCACAGTGTGGCTACGGCAGACACTAGTTTGACCAGTCCAATGGCCTTGACCACTCCATTCTCCCTAGCTACCTTCTGCCTACGTGGTATGTGATATGTGACAGTCACGGTCAATGAGCTAAGAATAGAAGTTTGCTGCACAGCACTTCTTAGACAATAATTGGATTTCCTGATTAAAGGAAGTACGTTGACATACCCTTTTGACTTCTGCTGAGTTTTCTGTTTTTTTTTTTTCTTTTTTTGGTGCCTGGATACAATTGCTAGAGATACAGCAGACATCTGGATACTCTGAAGTAATGAATATCAGGACAAAAGCCAAAAAGCCAAAAAAGTCAAGAACAGAAGAGTGGAAGAAGAGGAGCCTAGGTTTCTGGCTTTCTCGAGCCACTGAATTTCCCTTATTCAGATTTTGTGTTGTATAAGACAAATGAATTCCTATTTATGATACCACTGATTTTCAAGCATTGTAGAGGAATGTGCTCTTAGCTAATGTCATTTTAAATGGACTGGTAAAGAGTGACTTTCTGTGTTGACCTGAAATGTCTTAACAAACCCATCATCACTCTGTATCATAAACATTCTTATCCTTGCCTTTCAGATGATCATCCTCGGTGAGATAAAGTCAGCCAACAACCTCCACACCCCTTTCAGCCTTCTGGTAATTAAATATCCCCATTTATTTTTACTATGGACAAGATTCTATCTTTTTGTTCTATTTTAAAATTATTCTTACATTTCCAATTGATTTTATTCTAATTACAGATGCAATATATGCTCACGGCAAAAGTGTGAAATATGCAGGATGGTATAAATAACAAAATAAAAATGATACATGTAACTCAGTGTAAGAGAAACCCAAATTAATATCTTGCTAAATTTCCTTCCATTGTTTTCAGTCAGGCACCACTGAAGGCTACATGCTGAGAAATGTGTCCGGGGTGGTTTCTGTCACAGTGTGAACATCGTAGCATGTGCTTATTCACGCCTGATAGTGCAGCTTACTGTACCTACACACCTAGGCTATGGCACGGCCTATTGCTTCTAGGCCAGAAACCTGAATAGTATGTTACTGCACTGAACAGTGTAGGCAGCTGTAACACAGTGGTAAATATTTGTGTACGCAAACATCTAAACATAGCAGAGGTACAGTATTATCGTTATGGGACGATCGTGTGCAGTCTGTTGTTGATGAAACATTATGCAGGGAATAACTGTATGTATACACACACGTACACATTCATGTACTAATACAACTGTATATCTTGCTTTTGTTAGCTGACATTTTGTCATTACTAAACCTCATTTCATGAAATAGTTTGAAGATTTTCATTAGTTATATAATGGCATATTACATCTGTTATATTAATATTCTATTATTTCACTAATCCTCTAAATACTGGAAAATTAAGTTCACTATAGTGAAAAATCCTTATACTTAAATCTTGATCAAATCTTTAATTTTTTGGTGGGGTCTGATACCTCAAAGTAAAGTCGCTTCCATTTAAATACCAAACATGGATATTTTAGCATTTGCCAATGTTTGCCAATATAATATCCCAATTTTCTTAATTACTTGTGAGGTTGAATATATTTTACATTTATTTGCCAAATAATTTTTTCCTTCCTTTGTGAATTGTCCTATAATTTTCAATTTTATATTGAAATATTTGTTTTCCCATAATTTATAAGTGCTCTTCATATATTAAGGATGCTAATCCTTTGTCAAGTATTATATAATTATTCCTTTATTCTTTTGAACAACAAAACAATAATAATCGCTCCCTATTATCCATAGGTTCTTAATCCAGTGTTTCTTAATCCTATTTGAAGAATTCTGGGGTTTTTCAAATCAATTAATTTTTCAGGATGTTACTGAAGTAAGGGGGAAAAAAAAAAGGAACAATGTAATCCAAAGTGAGCCTTTAGGATCATTTCTTAGTTTTACATACATTATCCATAGTAAATCTCTTCTCCAACTTAAGAAAAAAGATTACTTTTCATTGAAATAAGCTTCTCTAGATATTTCTCCTATAGATAAGCATTTTATTTCAAAAATGAAACTTAAAACATATACCTAAAAAAGTATTCAGTAATAACATATCGAACAATAGTTTAAGGCTGTTAACTTCTTTAAGGGATCTGATATTCTCAATCCATTAATGATGAGGCATATCATTATTCCCAGTGGGGTTGATGATTAGAAGGAGCTCCTTTTAGAAATTCTTGCCCTTAACGACTTTGTGACCACATTTGCAATATAACAACATCACTAAATTATGGCTTGGTCACGGATAAGCCATTTAAGTAAGTACTATTTTTTAAAGTGATACAGATTTAGATGTGTTAAAGGTTAGTTAATTTAGTCGATATGAGAGTTAACTCACACATCCATCTACAGCAATAGCTATGCTGGAAACTACAAAATGGGTCTTGTGAACACAGGGCCTTTTAATCTTCTTCAGTTGTCTCAGCATATGAGGCTATGGTAAATACGCTTGTATTATTAAGTTCTTTGAGTAATTCTGAATCCAAAAATTGCTTTGTGGATGAAAATTTGCATAAATTATGAAACTATATCGGGTGAGCCTGTACCACATATTTAAACCATTTGGAATATTTTCCATTTATTTTGAGTCAGTTGTCTTTTTTGATTCATGATTTTTTTTTTTTGGTATCACTTTGGGATGTTTGTCACGACAACTAATACTGTGTGACCCCAGGTGAACGAAATCTCTAACTATTCAGCTTATACAGTATTTTCCACAAGTGATATGCAACCCAATTGCTCTATACTAATATAATTCAATTTCATGTTGCTTCAGGTAAAAGCAAGCAGTTCAAGCAGATTTTGAATATAATTCCCATGGCACTAGGTTTATGCACAGACAATGTTATTCTTGTGTAAACAGATTTACAGAAAATGAAAATGAGATTAATAAATAAGAAACACAAAGATTTTTTATAGAAATTTTGTTTTCACCTCTAACTATATAATCAAAAGGAAAAATGTCTTACTAACTAAAATTAAATAATATAAAAATGCATACTTTAGATGTAAAAACAGTAACAAAAAAGGAGGAGTTGAATGATTTCCACCAACATTCCGCAGCACAGTGGTGTGCTGTGAGAGGATCTTAGGTGTACCACAAAAATTTTTAAAGATCATTGACTGAATTATTTTCAAAAGAAGTTCAAAGCACAATAAATATATTCTTTTTTCTTTTTTTACTCTTTTTTTTTTGAACAGCATAATCTGTTGTGCAATGGAATAACTGTAGGTTTAAGTGCACTCTGAGATAAAATAGGCTTAAAAACACCAAATCTGAGGAATTCCAAGGGAAGGAACATTACTGAAGAACAGAAGTCTAGGAGAGCCCACAAACAATTTGATCTAATTTACCCTCACTGGTGGTGTAGGGGAATTCACATGACCTAAATCAATTATGTCAAGTGATTGCCTAATTTATTCATAGATTCCTCCAATTAGGAAATAAAGCACACAGCCCTTTTCCTCAAGTTTTAAACAACGGCTTTCATCTTTATTTAATGAAATTGAGGCCTTTGGCTGTCTATATTTTCAGTGTTTGATCCCTTCCTTAAATATATTCGTCTTTAGGAGTCTTTGCCAAACACCTGCCTTTCAAATGAACAAAACTAGCTGAGTTACCTGAACATGAATGCAGGGCAGCTCTGCACCCTTCTAAAATATCTTTATCCCTATTTTGCTACTCAAACCAAACTCCATACTTCTTCACTTACATGTCATTTAATTATTTGTTTCCACTTTTATTCTTTCAATCTTTTGATATAGAGAAGAGGAACCTGCCTACCTAGTAAGATCAGTGAAATCAATCATCAAGATCAATAGAGTTTCAGAGATTGCAGCCAGATTGCTCTAATACCACAGAGTCACTATCCATCTTAGATTTACAGGGCACCTAAACACGCTAATGGGGAGGGGAGGTGCCCAAGACATAGTGGTTCTCAAACTTCCTAATGTTGCAGCCCTTTAATATAGTTCCCACAGGTTGAGAACCACTGCTGTAAGGTATGACCCTGCAGGGGTTCGCAATCTAATTGGAGTGGGAAAAACTTCTCACTCAGTAGATACCCCAAAGAGCATGCAATTCTATGCTAAAATTAATAATGCTGATAGTAATTGCTTCAGGAATTCAGAACAAGAGCTGAAAAAAAAAATGACAGCTGCCTGAAGTAGGCAAGAATTAAATGGATCCAGAATTTTCAAAGGAGAGAAGAGAGAATGGGTCTTCTATCAGAAAAGACTGAGAGGGAAATTAATAAGCCTCATTTGAAACAGAAGGCCATTATGGTTTGGAGCCTAGCCATCAAAATTAAATGTGCCTGAGTTCAAATTCTAAGTCCACCTGTTACTAACCGTGAAATTATATACCGGTCAAGCTCTTTAAGCCCCGATTGTACCTTCTGTAAAATGGCTGGAGAACTTCTGTGCAAAAAATTGTGCATGGCATACAGCCAAGTTCTCAAAAAACAATTACATTTACTGCTAATGCTTTTCCTTTTTATCCTTTTCATATTCTAGATTAATAAGCTTTGGAACTTGCATGTGAGGACTGAGAAAGTTGATCTTTTTGCCATAGGTAAAGGAAAGTCTGTGGATTCTGGCCACAGATACTTGGTAACATCTTAGAGGTTACTTTACCCTGTGGGCGCCATTCTTCTGGAGGAATATACTGCAGGGCTGGGAGTCAGTCATAATCAGCCCTCACGTTGCTGGGGGATTTCTACTTGATTAGTTACAGCCTTGTCCATTCACACTGCTCTGCAGTTAATTCCTACTTGCTTAGTGGCCACGGACACTTCTCTACCCTGGAGATTCTGAGGTTGCACCTTGTGTCACAGCATCGCTCCACGCCATCAGTTTGTTGCCCTACTCTGTCTAGTACTCCTAGTACTCTAGGCCCTACTCTGAGTACTCCCAGTACTCTAGGCCTTACTCTGTCTAGTACTCCCAGTACTCTAGACCCTACTCCTAGTACTCTAGGCCCTACTTTGTCTGAGTACTCCCACTACCCTAGGCTCTACTCTGTCTAGTACTCCTAGTACTCTAGGCCCTACTCTGAGTACTCCCAGTACTCTAGGCCTTACTCTGTCTAGTACTCCCAGTACTCTAGGCCCTACTCTGTCTAGTACTCCTAGTACTCTAGGCCCTACTCTGAGTACTCCCAGTACTCTAGGCCTTACTCTGTCTAATACTCCCAGTACTCTAGGCCCTACTCTGTCTAGCACTCCTAGTACTCTAAGTCCTACCCTGTCTGCTGTACTCTCCTTTAAACCTTATAAGTCTGCTCATTTCCTCTTTGTCAAGGACATTCCTCAGACCTATGAGATAGATGGTCTGTACTCAAAGTGAGTGAAAGAGCTTGAAGAATGCTATATGTATAATATCTTAGAGAGTCTCAAAGCCTGGAAAAGTGCAGGAAACACACTGAAGGTTGAGAGTAATCAGGTACGCAAGACTCCGTTTAACTCTGCGTTTCCCAAGCTTACTTGATCATTCTTTATCATTCAAATCCCTCCTATGACCTTTGATCTATCAAGTTTCAACAACACTCTTGTGGATACCTATGTTTATATTCACATACTCTTCCATCTTTGATGAAGTTGCTTTGTTAGCCTAAAACTAGAAGACTGGGACTCTATGATTTTCCTCTGGTCTTTCTGAGTACAGAGAAAGCATGGGATTATTTTCCTGACAACTACTGATTTACTAAAGCAGGAAAGAAAAAAAAATCTCTAATGTGACTTGTTCTTTATTCAATTAGGGTGCCACAGCAATTTTTTTTTTTTAATTTGAAAATGGGCTAAGTATTTTCTAATTCCTTGGTGCTCCCTTGCTTTTCTTTTAAGGAATTCCAAGCTGAAACCTTTGCATGCACTCACAATTCTTTGAAGACAATTCTGAAGTGTTTGGAGATTGGGGATTATGCTAGTTAGTACCTGGATCAGCAGAGGGTAGATCAGCTTATTCCCAGCTCACTCCAAACCATCACTCTTGATTAGTCCATTTCCAATTTGATCTCTATTTTAATTTTCGCTTTAATTTTTATACCTTCACTGGATAGAATTCCTAGTTGCCTTTATAAACACTGAGACCAAGTGGGTATTGAAACATCAGCCTTTTCCATCATGTTTCCTCTTTCCACCGTTGTGTTTGTCCCACTGGCTATCTTGCCTGCGTCTTCATTCACTTGCTGTGTTATTACCATTTACACACCTGATCTGTCAAACTTTGCGCATGACAATATTTCCACTACAGAAAGGTCAGCTGTAGAAACATGATATTGCTGTCATCACTGATAATGTCTCAGATATTTAGAACATTACCTGGCACAGAGGAAACTAATAAGTATTTCATTAAGGAAGGGAGGAAGGAATAAATAAATTTATGTAAAGCTGAAATGCTATTCAAGCAATGGACAACTTTTCAGTCTTATAAAAGCAAGTTGGTATTTACGGCGACGTCTGTCTTCACATGAAGGTCCTCTAAAGCAGCCAGAACTGCTGCATATAGAATATCAGCACTTTTGGGGTTTCCATGAAGAACTAAACATAAATTATTTTTAAAAAGATTAATTGACTTGCCCCAGATTAAGCAGTTAGTGTTACAAACTAGTCTGATTTCTGACTTTGCCTCTGGTTCATGTTTAGATATTTTTTTAACATTTAATGAAAGACACTAATGCTGGAATTAACTTGGACTTTGGAGTGGGTAACAAAGTGAAAGCAAAATATCCCGTAAGCAATGGCTGAAATATGATCTTTAATGTAGAATAACATTGTACTTTCAAAAAGTGATACTTAGTTTTAAACTTTTAGCCTTATAAAGGAAATGCTCAGATAATTCACAATCGAAAATATGCAAATAGATGAAAAATGTTGAACCACAGAGTAATTTAAAAAGTAAAGTAAAAAATACCTTTTTAAAGGTATTTAAACATTGGCAAAAATAAAAAAAATCTATAACATTTGCAAAAATAAAAGAAAAAAACTGATGACACTCAGATTCTGCCATATATTGCTATAAGAGCAAAATTGCTTTTCCACAGGACAACTGGTCATATGAATCAAAAGCCTTACATCTTTAATAGATCATCTGGGCAGGGAGTTATACTTACAACAAGTATAATAGTAAAATAATCATGATTGTTTACAAAAGCTGATGTCTCACAGGCTCAATGCATTGCTGTTTCTAAGAGTGAAGAATTAGAAACAACGTTCATGGCAAATGATATAACATTAGGTAAGACAATCATGTTATACTCATTCACTAGCAAACTTTACAATTAGAAGATGATATACAAGCAAAGGAAGAGATAGCAATGTTTAGGTTAGACTGTTAGATAATTAAAAGGATGTTTGATATAATTACTTTTGGAAAAATTAGAAGAATGCATAGATAGGTGTGAAGATGGAAGACTATATAGATAGTTATATAAGAGAATAAAAATATCCAAGTGTAAAAATGACAGTTTTTCCCTACAAAAGCTTTGATCTTTGCATAAAGTATTGCTAATAATAAAATTTTATCATTTGGAATATCAGAAGAGGTAATTATGAAACTGACAAATTTCATTTAACATATATTTATTATATCATGTGTTCTTATACTAATGTTTAATTGCATATTATTACATATATGATATTTTCACCTAATGAAACTCTCACTTCAAAATGACTAAAATGGATTTGTTCACATTTACAAGGAGAATTTAAGTTTTTTTTTCTATTCTTTGAACGGCATTTTTCGCTTCATATTTTTATGAAGATGTTCTTATATTAATGCAGAAGTTCTCATTTAAATATGAACAATGGTTTAGGAAACAATGGGAAGTGGGAAGAAAAAGTACATACTTGGCTTTATTTAACAGGCTTAGAATCCTAGATGCTGATCCTCAACGGAGGTGCAGAATGTAAGGAAGAAAGTACATCACACAGTAATCTAAGCTTTAGAAAAGGAGGCCAGGTGCTTAAGTTGGACAGGATAAGGCAGTTTTTCTATCGATTAGGATTTCTCATCAAAGCACAAGTAATGCTCTAAATACATAGAGGTCAATTTAATAAAAATCTGCATGTGTTTGTTACTGGCAGGATGTCATTGGTTAAATAAAGTTCAGCCACAAACGCTTCCAAACTTCATAGATTTTCTTAGTGTTGCTTGTGGGAAGATAGAACACTGGATTTCTTTTTCAAACACTGAAATTTTAAATTAGGTACATATTCCATGAACGAATTCCCCAGCCTGAGAAAATATAATCTGAGTGAAAAACTGCATGGCAACCTCTGAGACCATTTGTGGCACCAGGTTTGAGTTAAGGATATTCTGTGAAATCCACCGGCAAGGGTTTTTCCAATATATTGACTATGCAAGTCAACCACCAACTACGAGAACAATGTATAGATAACAGAGACTCACCTCTGATACTACTAACTTTACCCTACCCATCACTGCTACTACTGCTAATAACACACAGTGCCCTATGTTCTCGGCATCAGGTGAAGTGTTTTGATATAAGAGGGATAGCCCTTGCTTCAAAGATACTTTTTGTTTTCAGAGAGGGGCACAAGAGAGAGTTGGACCTCATTCATTCATTCACCAAATGATAAATGAGAGAGCAACTGTGATTAAGGCGTTTGTAAGAATTTCTTTGTTGGAGGAGGAATGACAGGGATGAAGTGGAATGTGCCACAACCACCAGAGCAGTCTAGAAACAGAGAAGGTAGTATAAAATATAATCTATGCACAAAAAGTATTGTTTTCCAATAATACTGAACACAATGTCAAATTCTGCTTGAGCATCTATTTCTTGGAAAACCCAAAAAATAAAGCAGGAGAAAAGGTATATTTTGACTTAGAGGAAGAGAAGCACTTTTTTTTTTTTTTTTTTAGTATCATCATAGTATTTCTTTCTTTTTATTAAGCCATATATACATAGATCATGAATACATTTATGCCTTTGTGGGATTCAATGTATTGATTATTTGTACAAATTGGAGAGCTTACATTCTACTAATTAACATAGCTTTCACCTCCTTTACTTAATTACAGTGTTGACATTTGTGTTCAATACTTGACAGATTTGACTTGTACCCTTGCAACATGCTCCATAGGTGAGGTCCCACCATTAACGCTCCCTCTATCAAACCACCCCTTTCCCTTCCGATTTCCCTCTCCTTCCCTCCTTCATCCTGGGCTGTAGTTATGATTCATCTCTCGTATGAAAGCAAGAGTGATTATAAATTGGTTTTACAGTAGTACTGAGTACATTGGATATATTTTTTTCCATTTCTGAGATACTTTACTAAGAAGAATATTTTCCAGTTCCATCCATGTAAATATACAAGAAGTAAAGTCTCCATCTTTTTTTAATGCTGCATAGTATTCAATGGTGTACATATACCACAATTTATTGATCTATTCATGGGTCGATGGGCACTTGGGCTTCTTCTAAGACTGGGCAATGATGCATTGAGCTGTAATGAACAATATGATGCAAATATCTTTGTTGCCAAGTGATTTTTGGTCTTTTGGTTCTGCACTGCTGGTGGGAATGCAAGCTAGTACGTTCCTCTTGGAAAGAAGTTTGGAAAACACTCAGGGATCTAAATGTAACCTGCCGTTTGATCCTGCAATTGCTCTACTAGGAGAAGCATGTTTTTGACACAGAGGACCAGTTTTATACCTCTGCTTTCCACCCTAATAGTTATTTTAACTTCTTAAACAGAATCTGAATCATTCTGTCATAGTTACATTATGAATGTAGTGACGTGATCTATATTTCTACATTTCAGTTAATACTAATGATAGTCTACCATTTTTAACTGTAGCAATTGTCTAAAATATGTTAACTTTTAGTTAACCCATATGTTGATTTTCTTAATGTTCTGAAAGAGGCTGTTTTGGATAGAGGTGCTGTGAACTGTGTTTGAAATATTTTCCCATTTGATATGTCTCTCTAAGTTCTGTCATGCAATTTCTCTAAGCTCAATTTGTTTTCATCTACTCATTCCACTTCAATTATAACCTGTGTAGTTGTTTTAACTATATGAGTATATTAAGATACACTAACAAAAAATAAAAAGGATATGTTTTCCTTATTAGATGCTTTAAATTACCTGATGGTCCCTGTTCCACAATTCTCATGTGTGGCTTCAATTTACATATTTTTTTCCTTTTGTACCAAACCACCTATTACAAGAAAGAATTCAGTTTTCCATCACTATTATCTTTCTAGATTTCAAAGCTTATAAACTTGGTTGTCATCTGATATGGTTTTCATTGCTTAATATGCTTAGGGTGAAGATTCAATTTTAAACAGACTTTAGTTTTTCTGATTAGCCATGAAATTATGGGAGAGCAGCTCTCCTATTCTTCTTAAATAATCTCTCTACCAAATATAACATCTTAATTTATTTTGACTATTTTTCACTGGACATGGTTTCGAGGACTTTCACCAATATCTGGGTGCAATATACACTGCCTTTGTGTCTGTTAAAGAATAGTACCCAGAATTAAATACAGCACTCAGGTGTTATGACCAGCCCAGGACAAAGTGGAGCTGTTATCTTCCCTAAGCAGATAACACAGAACTAGATATGAGGTGACCATGTCAGGCAAGCAGCTGAAACCCAGGGGACTTCTCAAGAGTTGTTCTTACGTCAATTCTCCCAAATCTGACTTTCTTACATTTTTGAAATTTGACTTTAGGACCTTCTTTTTATCTTTCAATATTCTATTTAAAATAACTTCCAGTCTGCTCAGTCTACATCTCTGCCTGAATTTGGCTTCAGAGAAATTGTTTCTACCTGAATCTCTAACATCTGCAGTTTTGTTATTCACCTGTGTTACTTTGCCACATATTTACACAATAAGAATAAAACACCATTAAAATGAGAGTCTTCACCTTACGTACCTGGGATATTTCTAGGTATACAGTAAATATCTAATAAATGCTTGTTAGAGGAATGCAACATTCTTTGTTAAATTCTATCTTCTCCTATTCTGGAGAAATCATTTGGATGCTAACTCTATTAATCTAACATATTACTCAATTCTCTAAGACAATGTCTTCTGAAATTTGCTAAGAATGGTTTTCATGCCTTCATCCAAATTATACACATCCAGTCTTCATCAAATTCTGTTGAATTTTATTAGTACACAAGGAGTGGGGCCAACTACAGTTTTATAGTATGTATTATTTAATTTCCTTCAAGGTGACAATGAGCCATTAATTGGCACATTTTAGGAAAGGGTATTTTAATGTTTTACCTACCCTAGTGTGATATTTCACCCATAAATCTCAATCAGAAAACAAACCGAAACACCTTTATAAAAATCAATATAACCTACATTTATAACATTTTCCTGATTTACCAGTCTAGAAATCCTATCAGAGTAGAAAGCAGACACCAGTTATTTCAAGGATCCCTTGGAGGCTGCTGGTGACCACCACTGTCTGTTCGTTTGCTTTTCCCATTTCACAGACATGGGAATTTTCTGAGCATCAGCTCTGAGATCACTAGCTATTTCTGGAATTCACCATCTTTGTGAAAATTGATAATTTGTTTCTTGCCTTTCTGAATGAGGCCTAGTCTTTGTGATATCTAATGATAAGGATAGGAGCTTTATAATTACAATCCTTTTAGGGCACCTCTTTTAGGGATAAAATCGCCTAGACTTCCATTCCCTGGCAGCCATGCTGTTCAGTTCAAAAATCATTCTCTTGTTTGCATGAAGATAAAATTTACACAGGAACTGAATGGCTCTGCTTCCCACCTGACATCTGTTAGGTGTTTTAAACAATGGGCCACCTCACACGCTTTCTTTTTTATGCTTTAAAAATAGCTTGGCTGTCAAGCTCTTATTAGGTTTTGCAAGCCTCATATCATGCAGCTGTTTAGCCCTTCCTGCATTTATTCTTTCAGATTATTTTCACTTTTTTTTTTTGTACCATTTGCTTCTCTTTTCCTCTTTTCTACATAGCCATGGTTATCAGTGAGTCCCTGAAGCAGCCACCCTAGTGTCCTCAATGCTTCTCCCTTTTCTTCCTAAGTTATGATCTTAATGTCAGAATTTCCTTTGGGAAATCTTTGTTTGGCTCCTGAGTTCTCCTTTCCTGTCAGGGTTTCAATCTAAGTACATGTCGCAAGCAAGCCCCATTTCTCTTATTCACTTATTAAATCCCCAGCGTTTAATGTACTTTTTGGCATACAGTAAGTACTCAATAAACATTTGTTGATAAATGAAGAAACATTGTCTGTAATTCCTTAATTTTATAAAGCTTAGCGCCTACACCTGACTTCATCTTCAGACACTTCCTTGTCTATTACAAGGTGAGCAGACAATTTAAGAGTTACTGTTAATTTTTTAAAATTTAACAGGTGTTTTTCTTTTAAAGTCTAAGTTGTATCCAGAATAGTAGTACCGGATTCAGCTTTCCCCATCTTTAGAGGTTTACTTATTAGTGGGCAATAAAGAAGATACATGGATCTAAATAAAATTTATACTAAAATAATACATATGGGGGACAGATAATAAGCATCACAGTTACTAGAATATACACATTTGTAAAAATTCCTCTAGTTATTCAGTCTCCAGTATATTTGTCCTATTAGTAAGCACGCATATAGAACTACCTCACTATATAAAAAATATTTTAAAAAGAAAGTGTTTGAGCAGCAGAGTTAATTAATGCTTTTTATGCCCATCTTTGGTCTGATATTCGAGATGCCAAACTCCTCTAGGAGAACTATCTGACATCTATGAAAAGGTTATACGCAAAATATATCCCAGATATTTACCTCTGCAGATATAAGAAATCAGTTGATTTATAATTTACTTCAATTGGAGGAGTTTAAAAACATTTTTTTAACAAAAATAGGCCAAGCAGCTAATGCAAGACAAAACTGCTGAATCACAGATCTTGAAAGGAAATTGTCCAATTTATTTCTTGTCTTGATTTTAGGGAGAGTTATTTAAGACACATGCACTTTTTAAAGAGACTAGGAGACATGGAATGTTAACAATCTTCATTGTCAGGAAACGTCTTAGAATTTCTTCTAAATGCCTCATGCATCACTTTAGGCTCATTTCCTCTCATTGAGCAGAGGCAGGACAGCTGGCCAGCATCTTCCATCTGCACTGCCCTCAGCTTTCTCTTAACCGTGTTATAGGACACCCTTCTGAAATGAGAGTGGAAGGCCAATTTGAAACAGGAGGAAAAACTCTAAAAAAAAAAAGTCTCGTGGAAAATAGTGTTTTAAACTTAACTTTGAATGGGGCTACAGATCAGGTCAACAAAGGGGACGAAATACTGACGTTCTGTCCCTTGAATAATTCAGACTAACTCTTAAACAGTATTACAGGGTCATAAAGCACCAAGTCTGGAAATTAAAGATTTTTATGCTTCATCAAAAAGTCTTTGAATGTAGCTCCCTGGCAAGTTGCCAACAAGGGCAGCTCTTTGGGGGAAAACCCTATGCCAAAGGCCAAAGAGGCAGCTGTGTTATTCAGCTCCTGAGAGCTTCCAACTCAACACCCACACAAGCTCAATTATGAACAAATTAAAGGGATCCAGGCTGAACATAGTAATTCTGGTAATTAAAATAAATAGAGAAAAGCCTACAATTAGGAGGAAAAGATTGATTTTCTGGAAAACCCAGAAGTATCTACCCAGTCTCTCAAGTGACACCCTAACCCCTTTGAATAAGCATAGTTACACCCAATTATTTAAAAATAAATTTCCTTTTATTCATCATTGTAATCACTTTTGATCCGACTTAAATGTGACCATATGCATGCCAGTAAAAGTATCCACAATATCCTAAGGCAAAGTAGCCTAAAAAAATCAATAATGGATATATAGGAATTAATAACACCGGGCAGTACTGTAACCAGAGCTGTACCCTATGTTGTGGAGCACATAATGGGTGACCCATTTGAGAAAGGTTTAATATACAGATCTATAGCTCATTGAGTTAGCATCTTTCCAAGTACAGAGAAAAAATTTGTCATTCAAAAAAAAAAATCGAGGATTCACTATTGGGGAACCTGTTAATTAATTCACTTGTATTTTATTAATAGAATAAAGAGAAAAATAAGCATCATCACCTTATATAGGTCCTTAAAATACTTCAATAAACTTCAGCAACTATTCTGGATTTAAAACAATAAAAGAACCAATTAAAAAAAAAAAAACTATCAGGAATCCAGGAATACAAAGAAACTTATTTAGCTTGATAAAAATGTTTCTATCAGGAAGCAAGAGTAAACAATATAATAATGGTCTCACATACAACACACACCCCACTACACTCACACATGCTTAGAAGAAGCATTCTTTAAACTCAGTTTGATTAGCTAATTCTATAGTTCATGTGGAAGAATAAATGTATATAAATAACCAAGGCAATTTTACAAAAAAAGAAAAATCAGAGGAAGATTTTCCTATAATCAAAATACAAACTAATAATATGACAATTTAAACAGGGTGATCCTAGTTTGGGACACACTTATATAGAACAGAATCGCATGCCTATATAAATGGGAATTTAGTATTCAATGTGTTACATTTCAAATTAATAAGACAAGAATGGAAAAGTCAATAAATGCTATTAATAATTTGCCTGTTTATGTGGAAAAAAAATGTTCCCACTAAGAGAACTTTAAAGGTGTCAGAAAGAAAATAAATGAACTATAAAGCCCAAATGTCACAAAGGAAGAAAATATGAAAACACAGTATTTCAATGTAGTCTGAAAATCTTGTTTTATGGTAATGGATATCACAATAAAACTAAAAAGACAAATAATAGATTGAAATTATTTGTGACATGTGTAACAAAATTCTAAACGTGAAAAAGAATTAACAAATGACCACACTGGCAAAGGATATAAATAAGCAAATCAAAAAATAAAGCATACCAATAAACCCCCAAAACTCTGCTAAAACACAAATCAGACCCCTAGTGATACCCACATTCCATCAAAAGGGGAAGAGAAAATTAAACTGAAAATCAGGATTCATGACTATACCACTATACAAATATTATCAATAAACAGCACGTGATATGGACATGTACATAGTTAGGGAAGGAAAATATCCCTTCCCTATCAGTGGACGGATATGGATAGAGAACTACTTTTAAAATATCTTTGTTTCTGTGGAATAGGATAAAGAGATGGGGATGAAGAGGCTCTATTTTTCATAATAAGAATTGCCTGTGTTTGGAAATCTAAGCGAAAATAAGTAAATGGAACCTAGTTTCTCATTAATATGCAAGTTGAAATACTAGCATAGGCTCAGTAGCAAAAATGAAACAAAAATGAAGATGATACTGATGCGGTTTATTATTAACCTTCGAAGATTCCTACAGGCTTTATAAAGAAGAATAGCCAATATACACTAATTCACTAATTACACAATAAATGGGAGGTTTGATCTCTATTTTTTATTTAAAACCCTATGAAACTACTGTTTTTCCAGGTCAAAAAACAATCAAATAGCACTGACTTGGTATTCAACCTAAATACTTTAGGATATTTTAGAACTTTTAAAAAGAATGGATCTTGATGTTACTTGGGAGTATTATTCTTATAAATATAGTCATCTACTTTTTGGCAAAAAAATTAATTTCTGATATTGGATCAATACTATACATGGAAATAAACTACATACAATATTCTATTCCTAACATTAAATGGAAAAGACACGTTTTTCTTTTTTTAATTTCAGGTTGATGTGGGGGTACAAAAAGTATCATGACTCAAGGTCATAATATCTGAGGAAAGATACTTTCAAATGGTTACCATTAGGGTTTATTACCTGAGTTAACTCTTTGAGAACCCAACACATTTATTAAGCTTATTCATTAGACTTTTCTGGGGAGAAAGGATCAGACTGCTACCAGAATGTTGAAGTTCAGGGTCTTCTGAGAAACTATTAGCCTTAAATTGGCATTTTTGGGACGGGACCAAAGTTTGATATTTTTATTACATGTTATCGAGTTTTTCTGCTGTGTGCTGCATTTAACTAATGCTTTTAGTTTGGTGCTTGTATCCTAAAGAAAAGAGCTCATGACCTACCCAATTTTACAAAGAAAACAAACATTTCTATCATTGTTGACATATATGTACAATAAAATGCAATGGATGACTGCTCACTCTTCACATTTTGTGAGAACTATTTCAATTTGAAAAAGAAATGTTGCAAAAACAAAGATTCCAATAACAAAAAGTATAAACAGAAATTCTACGTCTGGACATGCCTTAGATTTTACTTTTTACAGAGCTGATGATGTCTTTCCTCCTTAAATTAATTTGGATGCTATTTTATTTTCTTTTGCATAGATCTTTTTTTTAGAACCACAATATTGGCTGATCTCTTTTTTTAATTAAATGAGGAAAACAGTAATAAATTTCTTCCCTCAAAAATAAGAGTAGTTTTTGGCTATTCATCTTCTTTATAGAGAAACTGGGAAGACAGAACAGGAAATGTTTATCAAGCACTCTGTAAAAATGAACCACTCCTTAAATTATTAGTAATAACTTATGTCACTGTCACACATTGTTCCTTTGGTTTGGCAAGGGTTCATGCTCGAGAAAAGACCCTTTCTGTCCAGTGCTCAAGACAACCTCCTTGTCAAGGTTTTCTATCTTTCTCTCACTATGGGTGATCAAAGCAAATGCGTCCAAGTGATTTAGTTCATTTATATTTATACAAAATAGAATCAATTTCTGTTGTTTTACCATGATTGAGTATTTTCCTGAACTCCTGTAAATGGGTAACAGATAAGCACTATTTATCAGTTTGTTTGGGAAAGCATGCAATTTTGATTGTTTTATTTTCTTGTTGCTACTAATAAAATATATAATATGCCTCAAGAAAATACAATTGCAGATCTTGGCCTCTGAGTCTTCAGGAAGCAATGAATATTTTGCTGAGACTTTACTTTGCATCCATACTCTTCTCTACTGGTATTCTACGAACCTATGGAAAGGTAGTGATTTTTCTCATCTGAGATATCTTCTAGGTTCCCATGTCCCAGGCCTTATACAAGCACAGTTGACAGGGGCCCTTGCTCTTCCCCGGCAGCCAATAGTCACCCAGATATTCGCTACAGTGCTCAGAACCTCAATGAGATTATTTAAGCATAGACCCGGGCACCTTGATACATTCAGTCTGGCATGCCCAAGGGACCCTTCCTTCTGCTCACCAATGTCACTGTATTTGGGGGATGGGCATGTAAAGAGGTGAATCTTCTCCTTTGCCACCATCCCCATCCATCACACATGGAGAAGAAGGGAATTTGGCCCCGAGGGAGGGGACTCATTTAATCACATGCTCTTCCCAGGCTCTGCCACACATGTGCCCATAAGTAAAGGAAATTCACTGGTAGAGGTGAGGGAGCAAACATAAAGGCAAGTGAGTTAAAGATACTTAAGGAGTTCAGACTGTCCCTTACTCCAGGCTTCTGCAGACCTGGCTCCGTGACACTTGAGTTGAAGAAACAAAACCAGGACATTGGGGAAGATAAATGGGCTGAGGCTGGAGAGATGACCTGGATGTCACCTCTCTCATGCTTACCCAGGTCCATGCTCTTCGAGGCTTTCAGATTAATTGATTCAGGCTGCCTGGCCGGTGTCACAGATCTGAAGTTGATGTGCTGATCTGGAAAAAATACTGCTGAATCCACCCCAGAGCTGTGGAAGGAAGCCATATACTGTACTTAGATTTAGAAGATTTAAAATAAAATCTTAAAAAAAAAAAAGGTTAGGGGGCTGGGGAGGCAGTTCTCTTTTGAACACAGCCACTCACCACTGTCTTTGCAGCTTCCAATCATGTATTTTAAACCCATTTTTAAATCTTGGGTTTCTTTTATGAGATGTAGCAACTCTGTTTTCGTGTATTTTATCATGCTGTACAACTTAAATATTCTCTGAGTAATGCCATGTTTTACCCTTCACTGATTTCTGCTAATTGGGATCCTGCTGTACACTATATAACTTTAAGTGGATAAGAAGAGCCTGGAAAGCACTGGCACTTCAAAGGATGTTGCCAGATATTAGCAAAGCCCAAAAGCAGGTTAAGAGATTTCTGTGGGTTAAACATGCCCTTCCTTCAAAAGCAAGTGAAAGTGTTGTATCCTTAGAGGAAACCATCCTGTCAGATGACTGATGGCTGTAGGACTTTGGTTTTCTACTTTATTTAGTTGTGTTTTCTAGAACTGTTAATGTTGAGCAGATAGCCTGCTCATCAGTAACACCAAAAGGAAATGATGAGAAAAGCACAGCTTACAACTTAGACACAAGCTGTGTCCAATGCCCCTTAAGAGGCTTCTTAGTACTTTCAGTCAGTTTCAAGGAATTTTCTTTCTGCTGAATATTTTATTTATTTTGCTTAAGGATGGAGGGGATTATATAAGAGAATTACAGAAAATGGCTTATTTCTTGATCTAGAAATAATTACATTAGTATACATTTAACAAACTAAACGATAGCCACTTTCCCCTTTGGTACTCTCCTCTGTTTAGAAAGTCAGTATGGCGGCTCCTCTCAACATAACAGCAATCCTAATCTCGAAGGATTGCAGTGAAAATTCAAAATCAAGTATCCTCAGGAAATCTGAAAGCACTGATGCTGAGTGTTCGAACAGTTGGAGTTTGATACTTTAAATAGCAAAACAACAACAAAATGACTGTTTTGAGTGAGAACCCTTCTAAAACGTACACAGGAAGCTTGACTTTTTAAATTCATTATACTAAAATAAGTTTAATTTTTTCTTGAAACTCATCAGTCATGCATGTTTAATACTGCCTTGCAGCAATATTAAAATTAAGATTTAGCAATAATACTGCTGAGGGAATAACTGAACCCCCATTATTACAATACAGTGGGTAGATTGAGGAGGTGCCCACAACAGGTGGCAGAGTGCTCGAAGGCAAGGCTACCGAGGTGGGTCTGCCCTTTTCTAAATCCTGGCTCTTGTATTGACCAGTTATGTCACCTGGGTGAGTTACTGGGCCTCTCTGGCCTTCAGTGACCTTGGGTATAAAACGAGTATAATTCTAGCATCTACCTCAAAGGTTGGTAAGGGGATAGAATGAGTTAATATTTTAAAAGTAAGGAGGTTAGTGTCTGGCACAGAGTCATGCTATATATAGAAGCCTTTAAGTTAACAAATAAGCAGATGAAGACCTACTTTTGTTTCCCAAATGACTATGAGTTTCTGAGCTTTGTCAGTTACCTGTGCTTTTGACAGTTGCTTTGCTGTCTCTGTTTTTGTTAGACTCTCAGTAGGTCTGTGATCAGGAGCCCTACTCCGGTGGCAGTGGAGAACGTCATGTGGTGTGATGGTTGGGGACCTGGGCTTTGAAGGGAAATGTCAAGGTATGTGGCCTTTGTTTCCCCATCCATAAAATGGAGAGTAATAGAATTTACACTATAAAGCTTTTGTAAGGATTAAGTAAATTAAGACATATTAAATATCAAGAACAGTACCTCACACACAGTATGAGCTCAATCAACTTGAGCTGTTAATAATCTTTTTCTTTATTTCTGTAGGTGAGAGGGGTGTCTGAGGGCCCTGGGGCACTCCCCAGTGAAAAGATTCTACAGGCTTTCACAAAAATATCTCAAGAAGTTTAACTCTAGTCTTTCAAGTTATAAAGTTTCTTTCTTTTTTTTGGTTTCCTTCCTGGTGTCCGGAGACATTCTCAATACATGAAGCTCCTGATACGTACGCAAAGCACATGGTCTCCAGTGATGGCAAAACATGCCAATTGTCAACAAAACTCCTTGACCCACTCAGTGTTTCTGACATTGGCCTAGCCTAACAGCAGTATTCTGATTCTTTTCAGCCCATTTTTAAAGAATTCTGAGATACTAGTATGAACATGAGCTTCCCTGAGCCCTTGGTGTTGGAGGCACTGGCCTGTAAATGTGCTACTCGACCTTTATCTGCACTTTGTTCTTTACCCTTTGATCTCTTGTGGTGATGGGGGTTTAGTGTCAGAAAGACTCATGGCCTTTATAGAATCAAAAAATTTAAGAGCTGGAAGGCATTAAAGGTCACCTCATCTTTCAGATAAGATCCTGAGGCTCAAAGAAGAGCCCCCACGTTCCAAGGTCATGCAGATGGCTGGGGGCAAAGCCAGGACCACAAGCTACCAGCTCTCTCTAAAACAGTGGTCAGCCTGGGACACAGTTGCTGCTGATCCTGAATTCAGAAAAATCGAGCCTGTCCCTTTTGGTGTAGATTTGCTCACCAACTCTTAAGAAGTGTCCATTTTGGGTTTGCTTTTTGTTTCAATAGAGTGTTGCCTATCGTGGAGTAACAAAGTCCGAATAGTTAACCAAAGCAGATGCCACACCGTCTAATGAAAGCCTTCAGGGAGCAGGGTTGGGATAGACATGAATATTCCTCTTTGAAACATAGATCACACTGCATTTAATGTACTCTGATTGAGGCAGACTGTGGGAATCTACCCAACTGAATACTGTGTTGGTGAATCTAAATCACTGTCTCAGACATCTTACCCAAATAGGTATTCATCGACAAATTAGGAATAAGAGCTCAAATTTTCCTACACTCTTGAGTAAAATGATCCCAATCCTAATTTAAAAAGTAAGGTGGCAATGCCACTTGTTATAGTAACTTTAAGTTAGTATCTGTCCAAATAAATGCTGGGGTATAATGAAGTATGATTAAGAGAATAAAAGGCTACTTTGTACTTATGAATATAATGAATATTTATATATGTCTACTAAATTGGTCATAATGAGATATATACATATATGTGTTTTGCCATTATTTTGATTATGACTAACTATATACTTTGAAAACCATCAATAGGGGACGGGGGAGGTTTGATATGCACCTATGGAGCATACCACAAGGGTACAAGTCAAATCTGTCAAGTATAGAACATAAATGTCTTAACATAATAATCAAGTAATGGAGGAGAAAGCTATGTTGATTGGTTTGATGTAACTACATCAGATTGTATTAAAAAAATCAACACATTGTACCCTACATATGCATAAGTGTATTCATGATCTATGTGTATTTGACTTAATAAAAAAGAAATGGAAACCATCAATAGGCTCAGTGCCCATAGCACAGTGGTTATGATGCCAGCCACATACGCCAAAGGTGACAGGTTTGAAGCTGGCCCAGGCCAGCTAAACAACAATGACAATGCAACAAAAAATAGCTGGGCGTTGTGGAGGGCATGTGTAGTCCCAGCTACTTGGAAGGCTGAGGCAAGAGAATCGCTTAAGCCCAAGAGTTTGAGGTTGCTGTGAGCTGTTGACATCACAGCACTCTACTGAGAGCAACATAGTGAGACTCTATGTCAAAAAAAAAAAAAAAAAAAAGAAAAAAAGAAAGAAAGAAAAAGAAAACCATCAATAAAGGGTTACCTCTTACTGTGGTACAAAGTAGAAAGACGGCACAATAAGGCTGATATCAGACTGGAAGCTACTTAAGGACAGAAGTGAATGTAACATAAGACATGATGGGTTTAGAGCCAATGTGGATACATAGTTCACTGAAACAGTGAGTGAGTGTAGTACTGAAATAGTTAACGTGAAAATATTTTAGACATGTAACTTAGGCCAATAAAGTGGTTTGTAATTTTGTGCTACACATTGAAAGCGTTTGGCCTGAGAGGTGACACAATGATTAACTATAAAATCTGACATGTTTTCGTTTTGAAGGGAGCTGGTAGGTGCTCATGGCTGAGTGGGCTTCAGTAGGGGCTGTGGGAAGCTGGAAGCTGACAGCAGGCCAAAGACATGTCTCAGATAAAGGCCATGTTTTCAGCATGAACAACCAGGGAATCTACCACAGAGAAATGGTTCTCAGTGTCAAATTACCCTGCCTAATGAATATACGAGGGAGCATGAAGCATGTGCCAGTGTTCCGACTCTGGTGACAAACCAGGACTCTGAAAGACAGAGGCGCCAGCAATGAACGTCCAAGGAGAACTGACTGAAGTACAAAGCCGGGGATGGAGATATTGAGAGGTGTGCCAAAAAAATCATGTCGGACGACTCAGGTGTCCCTGGGTCGCGCAAGTGGCTCCCGTGAATGAGAGCAAATGGAGGTGTGTGTGTGAAGTAAAGAGACAGGGACAGAAAGAGAGAGAAGGAGAGAGGGAGAGAGAGGAAGGAGGGGGGAGAGGGAGAGAAAGAAAATACTGACACATGGGGAAGAAGCAAACGTTTCCTGAACTGTTAGTGACAGTCACTACATTCTGCCTGCTGTTGATCCACCTTCAACTCTTCCTGAAATCTCTCAGTACAAAATACATTTCCCTTATTTATTTAAATTCACATAGTCTAAACTTTAATAATCATTGACATTATAGTACAAATAGGTTCAGCAATTTCCTGATTTCATTTTGTTTGGGCATTAAGTTTGATCACATTTGTTTTTCCTTCCTCATGCAACAGCAGGTTTCTGGTTTTTAAGACTCGGCTCCCTCCCTCAAGGGCCCCTTCTCTTCCCTTTTAGAAGGCTTTTACATTTGTTTGGAAAAAACAGGACAGCCTCACTCAGCCCTCCTGGCTCCTTTCCAATCCTCCCTCCATCCCAACTTTCACACATCCAAACCCTGCTGCTGCTGGTCACCTAGGCAACGCAGCAGCTTGCAGCACGTGCGGGTCACAGGCTCCCAGGAGAGGGAGCGTTTCAAGGCTTAAGACTTATCCCTTCCATCTCAAAAAAGCTCCTGTTCTTTCTTCTCCACCCAGGCGGCTTCTCTCTCCATTCATCCTCACTGTTCTCTCCTTACGCCCACATCTGACCGGCCTCTTCATCTGTGGAGGCTTCCTCCATCCACTATACCCTCCATGACTAAAATCTCTCAGCCTGGCATCACTGTCCCCTGGCTCTCGGAAGAAGCCCGGTGCTCACGTAGCATGGCAGAGCCTTCCCCTTCACTCTTCCCTAAGTTATCACAGCTTCGGTTACACTCAATTCACAATGCACTCCCTTCTCCCATCGCTTGATTTTCCTGCCCTAAATTGCCCTTCCTACCACTTCTTTGACTAGTGAGCTCTTTTCCATACTCCAAGAAATCACCTAAACACTGCTCTCCCTCCTGGACACTGGCAGGTAGGGTTAGCAGCTAGTTGCTCTGGGTTCCAGTGACATTTTGTATCTAATGCTTAGCAAGCTGCATTCTAATTATCTGTGTGTCTGTCTCCTCAAGAGGACACCACATTTTTTGCAGGCAGGGATGTTTTCCAATCCATTAAAGTTCCCTTTTACAGTGTCTCGCTCAGATCTCCAGAAATATTTTTGAATGGATGAGTGAGTGAATGAAGGACTTAATAACCAAATACTGCAGAGTGGAAACAAAGAATAAAGTCAGAGAAAATGTCATACTTTTGACTGAAAGGAGATTACTATTGACAATTAAGAAAGCAATTCTAATAAAGTGGTGAGAACAGAGGCCTTTAGGGAGAAGGAAGGTGAAAGAGAAATGGAAGTTACTCATTCATGCCATGTAATGAAGATTTACAGCGGTGAGAACCAATATAAGCTTTATCCCCATCCCCTCCTGCAAAAGATCACAGAGCAATGTGCTTTGCAGAAAAAGGAAGGGAAGAAATCCATGGAGACACTGAAGAAGCCAAAAGGCAGCTGCTAAATGCCAACAACGCTATCCCTGCAATGATCTTTGGAGCACCTTCCTCACCCACCTGCAGCACTGACCCCATCTTCCCCTGCACAGGTCCTCGGGACCTCTGAGTACAAGTGCCCCAGGAGGGACCAGAGAGCTCTGGTGCCAGTGGGCACCAGCCCTCTTCCATTTATCCAGTTCACAATATATACATTGAAATCCCAGGTTTTATCACATCTGTTGTCTGCAAAAACCCTACAATAAAATTCATTCCGTACCACAGGGCCTCACGCCTCTCCTTGCACTCTGGGCTTTACTATCTGCATAATCAATTCACTTTCCAACCTCCCTGCTGTGTCTTCTGCCCTTCCCCCACTCTCTCTGAAACTCCCCTTTTTCCTGGGCTCACCTCATGCCTGCCCCCCTCCATTCATGAGTTAAGGTGCAGCAAGAAGGACAATTCTACCATCGCGTTTTCCATGATTCCTCTACATTTCTCTCTGCCTCAGAGGCCCAGGGCATTTTATCTACACCGTCTGGCAAGTATCAATCTGCCCTTCATGTTCTAGTTGGCACACGAGTCTGCCCACCAACCTACCAGCTTCTTGAAGGCAGGGTTTATATCTGATTCATCTTTACACCGTCCCAACTGTTTTGCACACGTGCGCAGGATAAACGACAAAGCAGAACGCATGAAATGATTTTTAAAATGATTTTTTTACACCACCCAGTTGCCATTTTTGGCTCAGGATTGAGGGAGGCAATAGAAATTAATGAACAAAAATGAAATATGTCCACCTTTTTTTCATAAAGTCCCCAGAGATACTGATCTAGAACATTATTGTGATGATCAATCTAGTTCGTGAAATTTGTAGTTTAATAAGATAAGTGACCTCAAAAATATAAGAACCAGAGATGGCAAAGTATAGGTAAGCTTTCGTCTAATAGAGTTAGCTATACTCTGGTTGTGCTGCTTTATTTTTAGCAGATTGTATTAAAAAGCATAATGGGAATGACACTAGCATTGCTGCAAGAAAAATGAACAAATTTCACAGGATTATCAAGGGACACAGAATGGAATAAAATACACAGTTTTTAACAGCCATAATAAATACTGAAGATAGCAAAGGGACAATTTAATGATTTTTAAAACTCATCAGAAGAACAAAATCTATGAATTCCACTAGTCAAATAGTATGTATGCTTAGTAAATCTCTCTCTCTCATGCTTGTGTGATTCTAAAACTTATTGATTTTTTGGTTTCTATTATAGACTGGATATAATAGTAGGATATTGGGTACCTTTCTCAATATTTTAGATTATGTATGGTGTTGCTTTAATTTTTAGAATCCATTAACTTTCTTGGAACATCTATTTTTAAAATATCTTTAGGGTTTGCCAATTATAAATAATAATAAAAAATCCTAAGCTTTATGCTTTCTCAGCTTTGTTTTAGCCTTTCCCACATAACTTTTCTTTGAGATCTAATGCTCTAGCTTTTAAACTTCTAAAAGAAAATTCAACTGTTTTCTTAAATATTTTAATAATATGAGATGGATCTTAACAAATTCCACGAAGCAAAATATGAACCATCTAAGCTATTACCTATGAGATGCTTTCACTGGAAAGGAATTATGGATACTATAACATTTCCTTTCTGTAAAGAAACAGAGTTAAAATACGGTTGCCAAGTTTCCCCAGAAAAACAATAACGGGGAACATTTACAATATATCATTTTTTCAATACCTGTGGCTGTAATCTTCGAGGCCCAATTCCAGACCAGGATGTGGTGGGGAAGGTGGTACTTCGCTCTCAGCCCATCCTTCAGTGGGAAGCGATAGGTCTGTAGACACAAAATAAATGGAGCTGTAGTAAAATCGAGGCAGCACCATTTGGGGTCTGCTTTTGTTTCAGTCTCTTAGACACAGTTCTAACCAACACATAAACTAGCCTTGAAAAAAATAAGTCCTCATGAGGAACTGCGGATTTCTTATGAGAACTAATGCAGCTTATAGGAGAGGAAAGCTAAGCCTGATAATAAGTTTTTACACTGCTGACCTGCTGGCAACCCCTGGCAAATCAAGTCCATGCATCTTGACTACCCTTTGCCACCAACGGAAGGTTGACACGTACTCATTACCTGTGATTTGTGGAAGATTAATGGAGTCATCTCTTTCATGCCTTGATGTTTTTGTAAACAAGACCCTATAATGAATGCTTGCGATTATGTGGTGATTTAAGCATTTGTCTCAGTCAAACAAGAAACTTTAAAAATCATGAGATAGGCTCGGCACCTGTGGCTCAATGGGCTAAGGCACCAGCCACGTACACCTGAGCTGGTGGGTTCGAATCCAGCCCAGGCCCACCAAACAATGACGACTACAACCAAAAAATGGCCAGGGGTTGTGGCGGGCGCCTGTAGTCCCAGCTACTTAGGAGGCAGAGGCAAGAGACTCGCTTGAGCCCAGGAATTGGAGGTTGCTGTGAGCTGTGATGCCACGGCATTCTATCCAGGGTGACAGCTTGAGGCTCTGTCTCAAAA
>CAUYRH010015866.1:0-18336 GCA_963574655.1 Perodicticus potto | reverse complement strand
TCTACATTTAATAAGTTTCACCAGTACCCTACTAAGATGCACCGTAGGTGTGATCCCACCAATTGCCCTCCCTCCACCCATCCTCCCCCCTCCCCTCCCCTCCCTTTCCCTTTTCCCTGTATTCTTGTGCTATAATTGGGTTCTTTACCTGGGATTTTATAAGCCTGCTCACGTCTTAAGTTATCCTCATCAAAGAACATTTAGGCAGCAACATGTATATGTGTGTGTGGTGAGCAGGTTTCCTAAAGACATTCCATAAAATGACTGTTTTTGTGCTCTCTCTAGGGGCTCAAAGAAAAAAAAAAAAGGCTGTGTGTTATCTAACGTAGGGGCGGAGGGAACCAACTCAAACAGCAGCAACTGTAGGTAAATGTTAAGCTGTGGGCTAAGATTACACTATTCTGAATGAGAACACCCTGAATCCGTGTTTGTTTTCCCTGAAAAATCTGATCTTAAGGGGAAAAATTACCAAGGAAATCACCTAACACGAATTCATTCTAAGATCAACACTAACAGTCGATTACAATGAAAATTTCCCGTTTTGGTATTTGCCCTTTGTGTGCGGTAGGATCCGTATACTCCAAAAGGTAATAATGTCAAAGTTTCAATATTACATGGCTGTTTACAAGGAAACCTTCTTAGGTCACAGAAATAAAAATGAGGAAGCAGCCTCGCTAAAGGCAGCTGAGTGACCAGAACTATATGTAAAGCGTTAGCTTTATTTTTTGTCTTATTAATAAAATACATCTATTTCTAATAGTGTTCACTTACAAGTGAACAACACACACACATGCGCGCGCACACACACACACAGAATTAGAGAATTGTGTCTGCTTCCAACATGCTCAAGTCACTTCTCTGTACATGCTTCTATTCCCTCGCAGGGTGAAATGTGGACAGAGGTGAATGCCTGGAAGTTTTCTCCAGCTTTACGGTTCATGATAAAAAGTTTATATACTGTATATGAAAAAATGAAAATCAAACTTTCTTCTCAAAAATGCTTAACTTTTAGGGACAAGTATTTTATTTGGCTTCTTTATGCAAATGGATGCTTGCTTGCTTTCTGCCTTCCATCCTGTTACAATGTTTGCACTCCACAGCCAATGACAAATGGGCATTAAAAAAGTAACATGGTAGTGTTAAAAGTTTATTTCACAATATATATACTTTAGCCTGATAGATACGCCAGCCTTTAGGATTTTGCTGTGGAAAGCATTAAGACTAGCATCTTGGACGGCGCCTGTGGCTCAGTGAGTAGGGCGCCGGCCCCATACACCGAAGGTGGTGGGTTCAAACCCGGCCTCGGCCAAACTGCAAAACAGAAAAATAGCTGGGCCTGGTGGTGGGCGCCTGTAGTCCCAGTTACTCGGGAGGCTGAGGTAAGAGAATCGCCTAAGCCCAGGAGTTGGAGGTTTCTGTGAGCTGTGTGACGCCACCACACTCTACCAAGGACGATAAAGTCAGACTCTGTCTCTACAAAAAAAAAAAAAAAAAAAGACTAGCATCTTTCTGCTGGCGTGGATGTGGAAAAAAGAGAACTCTTCTACACTGCTGGTGGGATCACAAACTAATACAACCTTTTTAGAGAGAAGTACGGAGAATCCTCAAAGATTTACAAGTAGACCTTCCATTTGACCCTGTAATTCCCTTACTATGTTATCTATCCAGAAGAACTAAAATCATTTTACTACAAAGACATTTGCACTAGAATGTCTACTGAGGCTCAATTCATAATTGCTAAGTTGTGGAAGCAACCTAAGCGCCCATCAACCCATGAATGGATGAATAAACTGTGGCATGTGTATACCATGGAATATTATTCGGCCATTAAAAATGATGGAGACTTTACATCTTTTACATTCACCTGGATGGAAATACATTCTTGAAATACATTCTTACTAGGAGTATCACAAGAATAGAAAAATAAATATTCAAAGTACTCCATACTAATATGAAATAAATATATAAATAATTACATGCTCGTAAGAACTGTAAAACACTAGTGTAGTCCAGTTAGGGAGTAGAGGGAAGCAAGAGGGGGAGAGAGAAGGGCATGGGGTGGGTTCTAACCGAATATGCACATTGTGAGGTGTATAACATGCCTCCTGGGAAAGGGGCTCTTCTACAAATGGAACTTTACCCTGGAAGTAAGAACAATGTAACCTAGAAATTGTACCCACAAATTAATTTGAATAAAGTTAAAAAAAAAAAAAGACTAGCATCTTTCGTGATTGTGTGTTTGAAACTAGCGCAAACATCTCTCCCCTTTCTCATACTGGATTTAGCATCCACCTCCCCATTTTAAGATCTCAGAAAGTAGCAAAGCTCCCTCATGGGAGTGAGGGTGAGGCTGGCTGTGGAGAAGTCAAGGATTGGCAAGCATGGAAAGATGACTCATTCCAGAAGTGCTGGCCACAGGGGAACCACCACCTGGTAGTTAGTGAGACCACTGGCCTGGCGCCACTGGCTATGAGAGCCCCGGCCTCATTAGCCCACCATGATGACCAAGTCAAAGACAGCCAAGTTTCTGCTGCGCCTATGTGCAAATGGGAGAAAGATGGGGAAGCATGCCAACTGCTAGAAAAACCATTTTCATGAAATGGACACTATTGCTTCCCAGGAGAACTGCATTCCTTTTCTTAAAAAGGACTGTCTGGCATGGAAGTCAGAGCCCAAATGGTATGAGGAGGGCATCCGGGTCTGGGGCAGCCTGACTTGTGGTAACAGAGCCTGGGCTGAGCCTTTGTGAGTCTGGATTTGTGGGGAAGGACTCTGTGCACAATAGGTCAAGAGTGGCTTCGGTGATACCCACAGCTGGGCTGCTCTTTGTTACTGCACAGGCTGGCAAGCCTGGCTTGCTTTGCACACTTTAGAAAGCAAACAGCTAAGCACCTTGACAGCCAGCACAACAAATGCATGTCATAATAAGCAATTATTGATCAGGGAGACATTTTTATGATGTTTTGGGGAGTAACTGAATTATATGCACTGATGTGTTTGAATTTTAATTGTTTACCAGTTCACTGGGAGTAAAATATGGAGTAATAAAACAGATGATACCCCATTCCTTGATATCCCAGTTCTCCTTGAGCACGACCTTCCGTCAGAATTACTTAATCAGTCTGGATGAGAGGCAAAGTCTAAGGGCTTTTATGGTGCAGCCCATAACACTCATGACATGTTTCACTGTCTCTGTGGATGATACACCGAGAATAAACAGTATGTAAACAAGTTTAATTACTTAAGAGTTCAGCTCTCTACCGACATAGCAAAAACATTCTGAAGTTAGTCCCTCTTTGGTTCATTAAGAAAAAATGACAGAGGAAATAATACTTAAAATATTTAATGTCACCCAAAGGATATCATCAAACATTAATCCACACAAAACATACAGAAATAAGATGAGATAAACAAGCGAACATGGCACCATCCTAGTCATTAAACCAGTGGTCATTTTCAAAAGTCATGGAGAGAAAAAGGACTATTATTTGTAGAGAAAGGACACCAAGAAACTCGGTGCTACAGACCCAAAAGACAGAATGGAATTCATTCAAGGAATCTTCCAATTGCAGTAACACTGACACACATTTCAAGTAAGGAAATACGTTTCCCCCAAAAGTAGATAATGTACTTTAATCTTTCCCTGTTAGATTAGAAAGTTTTAGAACTTTCCTCTATCGATCATAGGCAGCACTATTTGTATGATTTAAATGTCTCAATTATAGAATGTGAGTGGCAAATGCCCTATAGGATAATGAGAGTGGGAGGGAACACAAGCGGCCATTACTCCACTCCTCTGCGGCCTAAGTGGAATCCAAAGCCATTATCATGGAGAGCAAGGGCATAAAAGCCTATCTCTGAATATTTATAGAGAAATGTAATATCAGCAAGGAGATAATTGAGAATAAAAGAGCTAACTAAATCAGTGTCTGACTGCATGACTCTGGATGACAAAGACATGTCCCTAGAAGGCAAAGTGGCTTCATTAAAGAAGACAGGTCCTTCTACCCACGGTGCATTTAAAAGTATGGGATAGGGGTTTTTTATCATTCATTTGACATGCTAATGCAAGTGCTTTTTCTGATATTTACTACTTATTAAACATCATGAATAATAGCTAGTATATATTGAATTATTACCATATGTCAAGAAATCTTCTTAGTACTTGACATATTTTAATTTATTGCATACAAAACTTACGAGCAAGTAGTATTCTAAATCTTATTTTCCTAATAAGAAAATTGAGGCCCAAAGAAATAAATTAATTGGCCTTGGGTCATACAGCTAGTAAGTGGTGGACCGAGGATTTGAATCCATTTACTCCTGCTCCAGAGGAACCACCATTCTATAAAATAGTATAATAAACCATAGCAAAGTAATAGAACTCACATTTAATGAGTCATTACTTAATGCCAGGCCTAGATGTCTATCCATGGCTTTTAAGGTATAATTATAATTCATCCTTTTTAGAGTACAGTTCAGTGAGTTTTGACAAATGCATATGGTGTGTAACCACACTATACTCAAGATAGAGAATGGTTCCAGCAGCCTGCCTCCAAATTTCTCCCAGGTCCTTTTTATAGTCAGCCTCCTTCCTACTGCAAAGCCCTGGCGATCACTGACCTGTTTTTTTATCTCTATGGCTTTGCCTTTTCTGGAATGTCATATCAGTAGCATCTTGGAGTTACCTTTTTGTTCAGCTCCTTTCACTTAGCCTAATCCATCTGAGATTCACCCATGTTGTTGCGCATACCACCTATCAGTAATTTACATCTTATTGCTGAGTGGTGTCCCATTGTTTGGATTTATCAGAGTCTGTTTATAGATTACCCCATTGAATATAATGAGTGTAGCTTGTGGCAATTATAAATAGAATATCTATAAGGTGTATTTGCGTACTGATTTTTATGTGAATATAGATTTTCATTTCACTCAAGCAAATACCTCAGAGCAGGATTTCAGGTGTAGGGGTAAGTGTATATTTAACTGGGAATTTAGAAGACCAAAGTGAAGGAAACTCAGTGATGGGAAACTCTATTCAGAAAGTAGGTGTAGTAGCTTCTAGATTAAAATGATAACTAGAATAAGATCAGATGAATTTGAATTTATTTTAATCACCAATATCCAGCATTGGCAGGAATACGAAGGAAAAGTATGGTAATGGAGTAAGTTAGCACAACATTTCTGGAGAAGAAATTGGCAGTAGTTACCAGAATGTACCATGTACACTGGTTCCATTTCTACCTTTGGAAATATCCACGTACATGTGAAAGGGAAAATGTGTATAGATGTTTGCTTTTATTTGTGGTATTATTTGTGATTATAAGAAATGCCCAACAACAGAGAAAAATTCAATAACTTATGAAACATTCTCTTACCCTTGGAATGAGAGGTAGGATTTCAAAAGAATGGGATATATCTATGGCATGGAAAGATGTTATTGATAAAAATTATATATATATAATAAAAAAACATATACATGTCTGCATATATGCATTTACACACATAAATAAATGTATCTTTACATAAAAAATACAAATAACCATATGTATTTGTGAAGGCATGAAAAGATCTGGAAGGCTATGCAGCTGACCTTTGTGCAGTAAAGGGTGAACTGAAGGGAAGACCAGGGAGCTGGTGGGTAGTGAGGCATGAGACTTGCTTTTTACTTAAAGCATGTCTATGGTACTTGACTTTTTTCAAAACAGGCATATGTGATTTGGCACATGAAATAAAAAAAACAAAGGAGAGCTAAATAATCCATCACTAATTAACAACTGGCCAACAATCCCTATTGCATCCTCTCCCAACTTCTTAGTAAACCATCTATGAAGACACAGAAAAAAAAAGGAGCTCATCCATACTTAATGAACATAACTCAATGCCTGAATCTGGACAGAATCTCTGTGGATCAGAGGGACCTGGGGAGAAGGATGTATCATCCTTTGCTTTCCCAAAGGGGGAGTCACTGAATAAAGATAAGAAGGTGTGTACCCTTTCCTTCCTGGAAATCCTTGAACAATTAGTGTCCATACAGAAATATGATCTCTCCTTCTTCACTGCAGTGGCTTATTGATGAGGGCACGCACAAGTTGCCCTGGTTTAACTCATTTGAACCACCACCTTCTCCTTGCCCTTTTCCTTCCACCATCGTTCTATTAACATACAGAAACATCTCACGGAATACATCTGTGCTGAGAATGTACTGTGTGGCGTTGGGAGAGGAAGAGCATTTGACAATAGTGTCTTGGATTCTCCCCACAAAGAAAATATTACAGTTACACATAGAGACAGAATAATTCCTTGGAGGAGTGGATGCTAGGAATTGTAGTTTTCATGGTCAGAGCGTCAGATCTAGAGTACCAGAGAATCAGACAGAGAAGTAAAAAAAATTGCTCTCTCAATAAAACACTGGTCAAAGCTTGTCAGAAACTGACAATGGGTTTTGAAGTTGCACACTTCTACCTGCCCACCCGCTGATTTCTGGGAAGGGAACTGGTCCATTATACAAGTGTGCAGAGAAAGGGGCAACAGCAATCTCCATCCCTCGTATGTTGCCAAAGATAAAGTTAAAGCAGATATTCCATTGTTTGGGGAGGAAAAATGCAAAGACTTGCAGAGAATAAATACATGGATAATCATTGCTTTTTCAGAAAAATAAAAACAAATGGAGTCAAATAAGGGAACAGAAACAATCAAGTGACTAATGATCTGAATTAATACTTTGATTTCAAACTCCTAGAAAATAATAATAGGTTTATGAATTAAATTTTAAGCATGACACCAAAAGTAGAAATCATAAGGAAAAATATCAACATAGATTTAATTACATAAATAATTCTGAATGTTAAAAAGTATAAACAATTTTAAAGGTCAGAAGGCATACTGGATAAGGAGTTTATAAAAGGTGATAAAGTGTTAATACCTTCAACAAATAAAAGTGCTCTAAAGATAAATAAGACCTGACAAATACACGAACAGATGTGCACAAATTTAATAAAGAAGCAGTGCTCCAAGAAAAAATTATAAATCACAAAAAAAGTGGAAAAAATGCCTAATCTAATGATCAGAGGAAATGAAAATAAAAGACAGCCGTTTTACAAACAAAGTTGGAAACATAAATAAATCACACTATCTAATATTCTTGAGGATCCACAAATAGTAATAATCTCTGATCTGTTATTCCAAATCCTTAAATTTGGGTATAGCCTTTAACATAGAAATTCCTCTTGTAAGGATTAATTCTAAAGAAAAAAATCATAAATGTGCACAGGGTTTTAGTGCGAAGGTTGTTGTTGCATTTTCAATATAAGAATTAGATAAAAAAAGTTTCATCTAAACACTAGTTAAATAAAATTTCATATAAATATATAATCATTAACGATTGTGTTTCAGAAGAATATTTAATAGCAAAGAGAGATAATCAGCCCTTACTGTGAAAATCAAAGATGCATGCTACACAAACAATTTGATTTCGTTTTATACAAACATACACAAAGAAATACAATTTAAAGGCTACATCAAACGTTAATGGGTGGTTATCTCTCTAAAGTGAAAATGAGTGATTTTTGTTTTGTTTATAATTTCTAAAAATGTCTATAATGAATATTCTAAAAAGAGTCCTTTTTTTTCTTTCTTCTTTTTTTTATTAAGTCATTTGTACACAGACGTATACATTCATGCCAATATGGGATTCAATGTGTTGATTATTTGTACAAATTGAAGTGCTTACATCCTACTAATCAACATGGCCCTCACCTCATTTACTCAATTACAGCGTTAAGACATTTGTGTTCTACACCTGATAGATCCAACTTGTACTTGCAATATGCTCCTTAGGTGTAGTCCCCCTACTAACCCTCCCTCTACTGACCTACCCCTCTCCTTTCCCTCTCCCTTCCCTTCCCTCCTTCATCCTAGGCTATAGTTGTGTTTCGTTTTCCATATGCAAGTGTGAGTGATTATAAATTGGTTTCATAGCCTTTTTTTTTTTTCTTTTAAGCTTCTATAAGTTAGAGAAAAAAGAATATTCCAAGGAGCCTGCATTGCCATGAGCAATGAAAAAGTGCAGGTCCCAAATAAGAAATAATCTGAAAACTTTCCATTCATTGCCCTTTCTCAGATTTTTCTTTTATTTTTAATACTCAGAAAGTACGTCTAACAACATTTGAAAACTTAAGAACAACTTATTTTGAGATCTTTTACTTATTATCAGCAAAGCACAATCTCATTTGACTACTGGGTAAACTTCGTTTTCCATTCATAGTTGAACAGATTAGCATCTAACTTTCTCTTAATTACAAGCCGATGCTTTCTCTTTCTCGGCTATTGAAAATAGTATGCATACTGACACCACTCCAGCACAAATTCAATGGAACACCTCGGGCATCTAGATAAAACCCAATCCCCAAAGTCTTTCATTGTTTACCCCATAGAACAGTAATTCTCACAGGCTCATAGGGGAGGTGAAGCTATCGGAATGTGAAATTACTTATGTCTCATCAAAGGTTCTTTGACCTGCCTCTAGCGGGGTGTGCCCCAATCTGCAGACAGTTCCTTCCCAGCTTCCAACACATACACCCACACAGGTTGAGAATTTCCATGTGCACAGACGTTTCTCATGAGAGCGTGCTGTCCAGCTCAGAGCATGGAACAATGTTAGAGAAGGTTTGATTAACCCCAGAGAGAAAGGTCCTTTACTGGAAGGCTAGCACACAATTTATTTCTTGGTCATAAAAATTTAAATGCCACCTTTGTTTGGCTTAAAAAATTGTTTTTTAAATTTCCGATTAATATGAGGGTACATGTGATGAGGTCGCATTGTTTGCATTTGTAAGGTGAAGTCCAAGTTGTAGTTGTTCCCCACCCAAGAAGTGTGCCATATACCCACAAACTTGCTGAACTCTCTCTCTCCACCTTCCTAATTGAGTTTTTCCCTCAAGGGAGTGCTTGGTTGTTAATCTACTAGTTTCAACTTAGTATTGAGCACATGTGATACTTGTTTTTCCCTTTCTTTGATACTTAGGAAAGTGTTCTCTAAATCCATCCAGGTTGTTAAAAAAGATATAACATTTCCATCTTTTATGGCTGAATAACATTCCATGGTACACATAGACGACAGTTTATTAATCCATTCATGTGTTGAAGGGCCTTTGAATTGTTTCTACATCTTTGTGATTGTGAATTGAGCTCCTATAAACACTGGGGTGCAAATGTCCTTGTGACAGTAAAATGACTTTTTTTCTTTTGCGTGGATACCTAGAAATGGGATTGCAAGGTCAAATGGAAGGTCTACTTTTAGTTCTTTGGGGACTTTCCCTACTTCTTTCCATAGAGGCTGTGCTAGTTTGCAGTCCCACCAACAGTGCATGAAGGTTCCCTGCTCTCTGCAAGCTCTGCTGCTCTGGGCTTTGGTCACGTGGGTCTTTCTCACTGGGGTTAGGTGATATTTCAAAGTGGTTTTGATTTGTAAATGACACCTTTGAGTCTGAGGCCACGTTTTAATTCGCTTTTTTATTTTCAATAGAAATTCGTCAGAATGAAAATAAAACAAAAAGGCTCCATTCCTTATGTTTAAAATGTAACTTTCTTCTTCTATAAGTGAATGTATAAACAAAGGGTGGTATTCCATACAATGGAACATTATTCAGCGATAAAAAATGCACTACCAAGCCACACAAAAGACATGGAGGAAGGAAGTGAAATTACAGAGACAGTAAAAATCACAGGTAGTTGCCAGTGTGGGGGAGAGGGAGAAATAGGTGGAGAACAGGGGGGTTTTAGGGCAGTGGAACTATTCAGCATGATACTGTAAAAGCAGATTCATGTCACCGTACACTTGTCAAAACACTTAGAATATATGACACCAAAAGTGAACACTAGTGCAAACTATGGACTTTAGTTAACAACATATCAGTATTGTTTGTCAGTTATAACAAATGTGCCACACTAACGCAAGGTGTTACTAGTAGGGGAAACTGGGTATGTGTGTGTGGTGATGGGCGAGCTGGTGAGGGAGTGTATGAGAATTCTCAGTACTTTCCACTCATCTTTTCTGTAAACCCAAAGCTATTCCCAAAAGGCCTATTAATTTAAACAATTTAAAAAACAATATGTATAGATAAAGAGAGGGAAGAAAAGGAACTTACTTTCGGTTCACGATTAGCCACTCCCGAATATAGGTCTGAACACAATCCCTGACATGAGGGTCCAGGTCAACCCTATTGAGAAGGAAAATGAAAGGAAAACATGTTATTACCTGGTAAAAGCAACAATCCCTTATTATAAGCGAGGAGGGCAACATGATTTTAAATCCCTATCAATGAGAATGCTAAGGCTGTTGCGACCCATTCATTCCAGGTGTCTGAAGTAGTCCTAAGGCAACGGCATTTTTACTTTGACCCGATAAACATGTTGGTATTTTATGCTTTGTGGAGAATAAAGAGAATCACGTTAATCTTTAACTGTCCCTCAAGGCATTCTGACACAAGACAGGTAGAACCTGCTGTAATCAAATACAAAACAAGAAAAATGAGTATAAATACCTATTCCGACAGGGTAATTTGGAGATATTTTTTGCGCTTGTGTAACCTTGTTAGGACATGCAAGTTCTCCCTTTGCAAAGCCCAGAAGAACAGTAGTCTTATGCTCTGGTGAATGTGCAGACACTGGCTGTGGCTGGTGGTCATTAATTTGATGGTTCTGTCCTACTTGCTCAGGAGGGAGCCGTGAGACACACTCTCAGTCTCGAAATCAGACAGAACAATAGTAGCTTTCTGCTATCGTTGCGGTTGAGTTAGTACGAGAGATAAATAAGCCATAATTTTCTTGTTCATAAAAAGGGGATAAGAATGGTACTACCTGCGGGCTTCCTATAAATATTAGATGAAATATTGCAAAGGTTAGACATGTGGTCTCTGGGCCCTAACTGCCCACGTCTCAGCTTAATCCCTTAAAGCTGTGGGACCTTGAGCCAGTGGGTCAACTCTTCTTTGCCTCACCTTAAAGTGGTAATAATGAGAAGAGTGCTTCCTTGAAAGACTTGTACATAAGCCAGTGTGCAAAGTGCTTAGAAGAGTCTGGCGCTTAGTAATACCTGTACGTGACAGTTCACACATGTACCATTTACTACGCACCAGACACTGATGTAACCACTTTAGCCATATTAATCTAGGTCATTTCCAATCAGACCGATAGGATAGGCATTGCTATTATCCTCATTTTGCAGAAGAAGGAGATAATAAGGATCTTGCTCCCAGGCACATAGCAAGTAGTGGGACAAGGACTTGAATCCCTGCACAGGGCAGCTTACCTGTAGAGCTCATGCTTACAACCACCACACCATCATAGCTCGACATAAAGTCCTGGGTGAGGCCCAGAGTGTTCAACATGACTCAGTTATTGTTTACTCTGATGATGGCAATGATAACGTCCCCTGCTTTAATTAAGCAAAAGACTTTTTGGCAACCATTGAAATAATAAAGGTCATTTTAAAGTTATCAGACCGATAATGGGTGAGCTATAAATTACGGAGATAAGACAATATCATACTCAAAAACGGATGGTAAGTAAAAATAACCTTCCTTATCAAGTCTAACAACAAATCTTCCTTCCTCGAAATTTACTGTAAGTATTTTAAACAGGTTTTCCCAAGATTCTGACTGCATTTGGAGATAACTAACCAAAACTTTTACAGAGAGAAATAAAATTAAATGACACTCTACTAAGGGTGAAATAATATGCAAAAGGTGTCACCTATACTAAAGCCACGTCTGAATAAATGGACTGAAAATGGGGAAAAATGTTTTTCGAGAATAATATTTTGGTTTTCTGGGAAATGTGCATCTTTATGTCATTAGAGCTGCACATATGGTCAGTTCTCCTATGTGAATGGGAACTGTCTGAACAAGAAAGGTCATGGTAATACCACATCACTGTCATTCAACCTCCTCGAAGTATAAGAAAAAAAATCCCAAATAGAAATAGAATACCACAGAGTGCTGAGGGCAGGGGCTATGTTTCATGATCTTCTTTCTGGGACTTTTTGGGGAAAAAGAGAAGGTTGAAAATGTCCAGGATTATGCAAATCTTAATTTTACTTTCAAAATGAATGCAAATAAAAGTTCATACTAAACCTCCGAAGGGACATTTTTTTTTTATACTATGGAGTTTCATTCAGCTATAATTCCATGGTTAGTTTGATGCCAAGAGCTAATGCCTGCACCTATCATCACAAACGCCAACCCTCTGCAGAATCTCCAGCCCTAAGCATCCATTCCCATCTCTCTACAGAGTTGTCCCTGCTGTTTTTCCACTGGACAACACTTTCTTCAAGGGAGGGACTTCGGCTTACTCATCTTTTTATCTCAGTATGCAGCACACAGTAATAGTCAATAAAGGTGGGCTGACTTTCTATGTCTAACTTAATCCAGTCTCTTTCATGGATGCAGATAACGGATTTTGTGAAAGCTCTTAACATTTTTACAAATGGAGAAACTGAGGCTTTGTGAGGTCATGTGACTAACCCAAGGCCACTGAGCTGGTACCCAGGCAGTCTGGCTCCACAGCCTGCACCTTTAGCCTCTTCTTGAGCATTTTATTTTGTCCCACTGTGTCCCTTGAGCTGGCTTAGTCTCCAAACAGCTTTGCAAAGTCTCCAGCCAAACCAATTTGAAACAAAACCAGGTGAGTCTCATACAGCTGTCCTGCACATCTTCATGAATTAGGCAATTTAATTTTTTTCAAAGAAGTTTAGATCTAGGACATCTCCCCCCTCACTGATAAGGGTCATGATAGTCACAATCCCATCAACATTTTAAGAAAAAGATTTACCCTTCCTCCGGCAAAGAGGGCTGCAAAGTCCTAAATTCCTTTGGTGTGAAGACCACGTCCAAGTCATCATCGGTGAAGTCTCCCAGCTCCTGGGCAAGCTCCACATCCAGGCTGTTCAGATGTGTCATCAGAAGTCCTTCAAAGTCCACTGGCTCCACGGGTTCATAGAACTGAGGCTGGAGGGGTAAAGAAAGGAAAAAGTTGGTTCCCACCCTATTTTCTGGTAAAAGCACAAAGGCCGTAGTAGATGTTTGCCTTGCCTTTCCTTTGGACTTATTAAGTACTTGGCTGTTGGTGTAAAACAAAGTGACTCTGGAGGAGCTGTCAAACACAGACGCAGTGATATGGAAAGAAATGCAGCACAGAAAGTCGAGTCATAACACGATGAGTAATTAAAATTGTACCCCAAGGCAGAATTTTTCTCACCATAATTGCAACTTGATGAGGAATCCTAAGGAGATCCAAAATGAGATCACGAGGCTTTGCAGCATTTTTATAATTTCTCCTGCAACAGCTCTCTGAGGCCGTGTTTTATTTACCCAAATACAGGGAAGTAGGAGATGAAGGCAATTTTCCAGAAAATCAGGCAAACTCAACGCTCCTTTGGCTGAGTCTTCAGGCACCGTGTTTCCTTTGGCCTGAGTTATCCTATAGATTGGTTCCCGAAAGCACTTCATATATAATCACAACTGACAATGAACCCGACTCAGTGGTTGAAATGCTCCAGGACAGTGATTTTCAGATGTCGCTGAGCTGCCTGATGCTGGTCTGGAAGAAATTTTCACTGAACTGCAGCTCCATGAGCAAACCCAGGGCAATTTGCTGAGTTTTCATATCACTAACCTTGGTTTAAAAGGATTGTTCTTTGCTCTTCAATTTTATGTTTCCACTGTGGGGAGTGGGAGAGACTAAAAGAAGTGGTAGAATAGATGGCAATTGTAAGATTTTTTTTTTTTTTAGTTTATAAAATTAAAAGTTGGCAACTATTTGTCAGTCCCCAAAATATTTTTTCATTTCTGTAGAGTCCAAGGTCCTATGTAGCACTGCCTTAAGAAAGTAAAAGAATCACTTAGATTAAGTAAATTTGTGTAATAAAAAGAATAAGAGCAGCAGCTCTATGAAGTGTTAATTTAAGGTAAACTATTTGGAGTCATCAGCCCCAAAGGGGGGTTCCTTGGACTTCTACCCTGAAGTGGGCCAACAAAACAAACACCCCAGGCAAGGGCAGATCCCAAGGAAGTGCTAACAAAACCGGTTTTTCATCCCTTTGAAATGTACACCAGCGAGGGCTTCAAGTCGGAGAGAAGAAACAAAGTGCTGTTGAAGAAGCAAAAGGAAATAAGACAGGAGAGTGGAAATGCAGCTTCCCCTGTCCCCTCCCCACTCTCGCTGTCCCTAGTGGTGAGGACATGAGTGACTGTCTGGGGTTCTTGGAGGTGGCTGACTTCTATAATGCCCTCCACCAGGGAAAAGGAGGGTGGAAGAGAAGTGACAGGACAACCACAGTGGTTGACAGCAAAGCACCCCTGACCTCCCCAGGGCTTCCAGGTGGCATGAGAAAGGGCAGAGAAGTTTCCCTTGGTTCTGACTAGGGACCAGGAGGTCAGCTGAGGAGAGGCCCATGGTGCTTACGAGGGTGCGCCTCAAAATGAAGCAACACAGACCCGCAGGCAGAGGAGCTGGAGATCAGCCTATGCAGGAGCCAGGTAGGGACTGAGTTTGCAACAGGGCACTGCTGAATCCTGCCAGAGAAAACAACAGGCAGCATCTACGCACAGGACTGGTGAATCTGTCACAGACACTGCACAGGACCAGCTCCAAGGGAAAGTGGACTCTTCCACCCCGCCCACATCCAAACACCACCACCTGGAATAGCTTAGGGTCAGGGATGGAAATGACTTCCATAGAAAATAAAGAAAACACGTTGGTTTTTGGCACCCAATCTTATTACTTTAAAGTTTATACCTACTGAATTAATAATTATTGAACACTTACTATGTACCAAGAGATTGCACTAGGTCATTATATACATAATCTTATTTAATCCTCACCAGAACCCTCTGAGGCACACATTGTTATTATAGGTTAAGGATCCCTTACCCAAAAAGCCTGGGGCCAGAATTGTTTCAGGTTTCACTTTTTTTTTTTATTATTTTGGGATATTTACATGTACATAAGGGGATAAGACCCAAGTCTAAACACAAAACTCACTTATGTTTTATATGTACCTTATACACCTAGCCTGCTAATTTTACACACTATTTTAAATAACTTTGCATATGAAACAAAGTTTTGATTGTATTTTGATTCTGAATCATCACATCCAGTCAGGTGTAAAATTTTCCACTTGTGGTGTCATTCTTGGATTTTGAAGCATTTTTGGAGCTTGGAGTCTTGGATTAAGATGCTCAGCCTGTATCCCCATTTTACAGAGGAGGAGACTGAGGGCTAGAGATTTAATAATTTTCCCATGATTATATAGCTAGGAAGTAGCCCATCTAGAATTCCAGCCAAGGCAGGCTCGTGTTCTTTTTTTTTTCTTTTTAATTTCTTTATGTTCCTAACCACTACAATTTTGATTGTTTTCTTTTGTGGGCTTTTCAAGGAATGTATGATCTTCTGAAATAAAACACTAGGTAACAGTGAAGTGCATTTGGAAGCAAGTCAAAAAATACATTTACCATGACCCACAAATTCCACTCTGAGCTTCTCGTGAGATTGGCTGCTCAAAGGAATAATAAAGTATTTACATAAATAAATAATGTGATGATAAATGTAAATTTGTTAAGAAGACTATCAATTACTCAAGCAGGGGTGCTGAAAATATGCATTTAAAAATTATATTGAAGCCCAGTTGGAAGCAAGGTGAAACAAGTACTAATAGTTAGTAAGTAGAAACTTTGGAGAAGTGAAGTTCGCATGTAATTATCAGAAAGAAAAAAAGTCAGTTCCGGCCAAAGTGAAATATGTGTCATGTCCTTGAAATTCAAAACCACAAATGATGAACATCCTGGCTGACAGCAGCATCTGTTCCCTACAGGACAGACTACCCAAGGAGAACAGGATGGCTGACTCCCTCATTCAGCAGTTATTTGCTGAGCATCTCCCAAGTTCAAGTCAGAGTTAGGCATGAGGAATCCAGAGGAGCAGAGGGAGCCCCCAAGGAGCTGCAGTCTAGTCAGCCATGAGATGGGGAAGTCTACAACCTTCTCATATGTACGTAACACCATCTTTGGGGAAGGGATTTGGTAAAGGGCACAGTATCACCACTAAGAGCTAATTGTGGGGCAATGTACCAAGTGCAATATACTCAATTGATGATAAGGCCATAGTTCTTGAGGTCTGAATCTAATCCAGGACCAAACAGACCGGAAACACAACCAGTAATGACAGAACTACTGAGTATAGAGCTAGCACCACACACAAGATGGCATTTACTAGGTTGCCTCTTTCACCCTTTCTACTGAAATAAAGTGGGAGGAAACTGGTCTTTCCAAAGGTGTTGTAAACTAGTCTTGCCCTAGGCAAGTGGGTGGAGACCTCAGCTCCTGTTAACTAGGCCTGAGCGTCCTTCCTCTTGCAAATTCAAATAATAAACCAGGAACCGAAAAAAATTTCTGTTCTCTGAGTTATCTGAAGTCTAAATCTCAAGAGGTTTTATTTGAGGGAATCAAAACATATAAATACAAGTACACACGTAAGCAGCCAACACATATACATAGTGATAAGCCAATGAAGGAAACAAACATCTAAGAGAGTGATCTTGATGTTGGCAGTGCATTTAGTTAGGGATGAAGTTTGGGAATAGGGTGGGATAAGGGGTAGGGGATCTTCTAAGATCAGTCCAAAGGACTTGGGCTCTTGCAAACATAAAATCCAAACATAAAAATTAATTATTTTGTTTTCAAAATTAACAGCAAAACTGTTGAGCTATATGAGACCTTCTAGTCATTGAAGATCAAAGACTAGTTTATTTATTTATTTATTTTTAAAATTTTGTTATTAAGGCAGAGTCTCACTTTGTGGCCCTTGGTAGAGTGATGTGGCATCATAGCTCACAGCCATCTCCAATTCTTGGGCTTAAGGGATTCTCTTGCCTCAGCCTCCCAAGTAGCTGGAACTACAGGCACCTCCCACAATGCCTGGCTTTTTTTTTTTTTTTTTTTTTGTAAAGATGAGGTCTCACTTGGCTTAGGCTGGTCTCAAACCTGAGCTCAAGGCAATCCACCCACTTTGGCATCCCTGAGTTCTAGGATTACAGGCATGAGCCACCACGTCTGGCCTATTTGTTTTATTTTTTAGAAGAGCCTCACTCTGTCACCCTAGGTAGAGTGCTCTGGTATCATTACAGCTCACAGCAAGGGCAGACTCCTGGGCTCAAGCAATCCTCTTGCCTCAGGCTCCCCAGTAGCCAGGACTATAGGCTCCCACCACAATGCCATCACAATGACCAGCTAGTTTTTACTATTTTAGTATAAAGGGGTGTCACTCTTGCTCAGACTGGTGTCCAACTCCTGAGTTCAGGGGATCCACCCGCCTCAGCCTCCCAGAGTGCTAAGATTACAGGTTTGAGCCAACATGTCCAGCCGCAAAGACTAATTTAAATGGTATGACCCTAAGTAATTGCAAGAACGCCAACTCTACATCATGAATTACCATATTGTATATATCTTCGTTGTATGTAATAGCATAAGAAACAAATCAAAATAAAAAACAATTAAAAAACTATTTTTTAAAATAAAAGAAAAACAGGCTCAGCCTCCTTAGCTCAATGGTTAGGGTGCTGGCCACACATCGGGGCAGGTGGATTCAAACCTGGCCTGGGCCTGCTAAACAACAATGACAACTACAACCAAAAAGTAGCCGGGTGTTGTGGGGGCACCTATAGTCCCAGCTACTTGGGAGGTTGAGGCAAGAAAATTGCTTTAGCCTAAGAGTTAGAGGTTGCTGTGAGCTGTGATGCTTTGGCACTCTACCCAGGGTGACAAAGTGAAACTCTGTCTCAGAAAAATAAATAAATAAATAAATAAATAAATAAGAAAAATACTTAAGGCTCAGCGCCTGTGGCTCAACAGGCTAAGGCGCCAGCCACGTACACCTGAGCTGGCGGGTTCAAATCCAGCCCGGGCCCGCCAAACAACAATGACGGCTGCAAACAAAAAATGGCCGGGCGTTGTGGTGGGCGCCTGTAGTCCCAGCTACTTGGGAGGCGGAGGCAAGAGACGCGCTTGAACCCAGGAATGGGAAGTTGCTGTGCGCTGTGATGCCACGGCACTCTACCCAGGGTGACAGCTTGAGATTCTGTCTCAAAAAAAAAATACTTAAGACCGCAAATGATCCTAAACCAGGCTAGACCTACTGTGATGGCTTCATGATGTGTCAATGCTGCTAGGCTGAACTACACGCCCCCAAATTCCCTCTCTAATATGCTTCTAGTCAGGGTGGGCTCTGGGAGTTTCCTTTGGCTAGAGCTGGAGGACAGAACAGAAGCTGTGGCCATGCTGT
>CAUYRH010015864.1:0-29196 GCA_963574655.1 Perodicticus potto | reverse complement strand
GCAACCACTTGCCCAGTCTCTGCCGCTTTTGCCTTCCTCAGGGTGTCCAGAAGCCTCACGCTGTCTCCCTGTGTCCCCAAAGGGAAGTTCCTGGGTAGATCCCACCTGCCAGAGATGCCTGAAGTCCTCTCTCCCCAGTCTCCCTACCTTTTCTTTTTAATAAACAGACTTCATTTTTAGAGAAGCATTAAGTTCACAGCAAAATTAAGCAGAAAGCACAGAGATTTCCCATTGATGTCACCTCTGTCCTTGTATTTTTATTTTATTTTTTTGTTGTTGTATTTTTACTTCAACTGTTCCATGTCTGTTATTCACTTGATGAATAACAGTCACAATGGAGCACAGGATGCTGCGGGAGGGCTCCAGGTCCAGGGCTGGATTCTGCTCACTGCTAACATGGCAGCCTCCAAGATAAGAGAAGGGAATCAGTGCATTCTGTGGAAGCTGGACAGAATTTCAGGGAATTTTTATTTATCTTTTGGCTCATGGTGGCCTTGGGGGCCCTTTTCTTTGTCTCTTGAGCACTAGAAAACAGAAAAGTCTCAGAAGAGTGAAATAGGGAAGGTGAAGAGAAATAAGAGGGTAGAAGGAGGCAAGGTGTTGGAGAAAATAAAAATAAAATCTCCTGCCAATGCATAAAATCCTCTTTAGAAATGTAAAAAGGAAAGAGAACAGTTTTATTATTGAGACTTCAAAGTGCCCAGAAATTGAGAGATAGGTGATCATCATAGGTGACCTGTTAATGATCTAAAGACAGAAAGAAACTTCACTTTTTATCTAGTTGAACAGATACAATCTATTACAAACATGTTCTGAAGATTAAAGATAATTTGCCCTCCTGTGAAAAGATCTGACATTGTTTGCAGTACAATTTTTCATAGTTCATCCTAAATTCTCCTGATAATTGGGGTAGTGATCTGTGCTAGTTAATTGCCTTTATTGGAAAGAAAAATAAAACTACTTCTATGTATGACAACCAGGCAGTTACAGTTTGGAACTAGGCACCTAAGCTAAACTTCTAGGGAGATAGAGGCATTGTCTTCCTAAATGTTTACATTTCAAAGAGATGGCTCCCCAGGCCTTTAAGAAAAACACTCCTACATTGCAAAGCTGGCAAGATTCTTCTTTAGCCTTTTAAAAGAATTATATACACATCAAAGGGGAAAATGACTTACAGATAAAATTCTCATGGAAATACTAAGTGAGGGAGGACAGGTCTATTTCCCTTTTGGCAACAGGAAAATTCAATTTATTGTTTATTGACCGTTATGATTTAAACGCTATCCCCATGAGCTGAAGGCCTGCTTTGTCGACCCCAAACTGGCCTGTTGCAGAAGGTATGAACGCAGCCCAGTTCTTAACCAGGACCTTACCCAGGTGGCCAGACAGCCAGATTCCAGCCTGAGGGAGGCTTCCATCCTCCAAGAACTGGATGAGGGTTTGTCACTAACTTTAAGAACTTCAACAAGAGGAAACTGACTACAAGGCACCCAAAGGAACGCACTGGAGTTGAGGGTAAGGGCTCAAGAGAAACTTTGGGAGATGGCTTTGTCCATCCGTCTCCCTCCCCACACCCACGTAAAACGGAGATGACCTTAGCGCAAGGAAAGCACTACGTCAAACGTAGACGGTCTCCACGTAAGTTGAGGTGGCTGTTACGATCCCTGCAGCGAAAGCACTCGGCTAATTGGTGCTCTTCCACAGCCAAATTGGCCAACCAGAAACGCCTTCCCCGGAGTCTGGGAGCGTTTGCGAGCTGCCGCAGAGGCTTCTGGGGAGTGTAGTCTTTCTAAGGAATGGGCCAATGGGACAAAAACTTCGCTTGGGAACCGGTACCTATTTTCAGCATGGGCATTTTAAGAAAAGAGACGGGAGGCTGTCACTGCAATAGCCACTGTCCTGTTAAATTAACGCCCCAGAACCGGCTCCGCGACGGCCCAGGGGAGCCGGAGCCCGCGAGGATTCTGGGAACTGAGTTCTGGCCCGGGCCAGCGGCTGACCGCTGCAGAGACCGGTTGTTGAGCGAGGCGTCCGCGTGCCCTTGGCCTCAGGATGCGCGTTCCCGTGCGGCGTGTGTGGTCGGGAAAGGGCAGCCCGCGGTGAGGCTTCAGGGTAGAGTGGCTGGGAGGGGAGTGCGGGCAGGCCGGCGGGTAGCGTGGGTTTGGGTTTTAGGGGAGGGCTGCGGCTCGAGGAGCCCATTTGGGGCGGGGCAATGGGGAGAGACCAGGCAGCCTGGATCTCTGAATTTCTGGGCGCGGCAAGATTGAGCTGGAACTCTAGTTTCTTTTTTAACGGTGGTGGGATTAGGGGCCAAACAATTTCCAAACGGGGAAAGCTCCAGTCTTATAGGGAGAGCGTTTATTTTTTATGGTTTTTTTTTTTTTTGTAGAGACAGAGTCTCACTTTATCTCCCTCCGTAGAGTGCTGTGGAGACACAGCTCACAACAACCTCCAGCTCCTGGGCTTAGGCGATTCTCTTGCCTCAGCCTCCCGAGTAGCTGGGACCAAAGGCGCCCGCCACAACGCCCGGCTATTTTTTGATGCAGTTTGGCCGGGGCTGGGTTTGAACCCGCCACCCTCAGTATATGCGGCCGGCGCCCTACTCGGCGAGAGCGTTTAAATCATAATGGTGCATCCCTGGGGTTTATTTGGGCAGTAGGGATGAGTTCAGGCAGATCTAAACAGGGCAACAACCTCTGCGCTGAGACGAGGGGTGTGACTGGGAGCTTTTATCCCCGGGGTGGGCTTTTGGCGAGGGATCGTTTGCTTGGCTTCTGCATCACCGAGTGGTTGTGCAAACCTAGGGCTGATCTTGAATTCCAAAGTTTTTGTTTTATTTTTTCCTTTTTGGGGTGGGGCTGGGTATGTGCAAAGTGGTGACCCAAATGACTAATTGTGTGGCACTCCACAGCTAAACTTCAAATCTAGGTACTTTCTAGCTTTGTCAGTTTGAACAAGATATATAACTGTGGCTGTTTATTACAAAACCTAACTCATGGAACGTTTGGAAGGTAAAATTTGTACAGTGCTTGGAATTGTGTCTGGTATACAGTAAGAGTTTAGTAAGTGTTAACTATTACTAATAATGTCACAACTTGAGGCCCATAGCATTAAAAAGATAAATATATAGTAGTAGAATGTTAGAGCAGGCTGTATTCTGATGCCCACACCTGGCTGTATCCCCTAGAAGCTGTCTACGTTCTTCTCTTCTCTAGCAGACCTGACGCTTTTTTTTTTTTTTTAAAAGGAAGAGGATACCCCCTCATTTTAAACTTGGGGATTTCTAGCCTCATATCTAGGGGCCAGGAAACATATTGTCTGTTTCTTCAGGTCTACCTTCTTGAATCCCTGCCTGAAAAGAAAGGACTTTCTGTTGAGAAAGAGAGGAATTCTGTGCTCCTGACAACCTAATTCCAGGTAGGTCACCTACCTTTCATGTTTCTCTTCTCTGCTCCAAATAATGGGAGAATTTTCTTTGCTCATCCTGACATCTCGTGCCCTCAATGTCCCATTTGAGGGTCTAGGTTCTGCTTATTTCCCCAGGATATCAGGGCTGTTTTATGGGTAAAGGCCTCTGCAGTGAATATTGTCCCAGATCCGTGCTCTCATTCAGATTCCCACCACCCTAGCTCCAACAATACTTCATCCTGGCCGTTATATTCCTAGGGGTGTGTCAGGTGCTGTGAAATAAAAAAATCATGTAACCACTATTTATTTGAAAATTGTCCTGTGCCTGGCACTAGGTTTACAGTCACCATGATATTTTAATCCCTCAACAATTTGAAAGTTAGGAATCAAAATTTCCATTTTATAGGAGAACTCACATACGCTTCTCAGACTGTGTAACATGGCTGGGTCACGTGGAATTAGGATTTTACATTTCTTCAGTTACCAACATTGTTTCCTATTTCATCCCAAATCCCTCAAGCTCACATTTTGTTTGCTTTTGCTGTCCTTGATGAATTGGTTAGGAAGCATTTTTGTAATGTTTTAGAGCACTTAATATTTATTACAAGAATCACCTATTTCTCAACATTTTGTTATAATTGACCAATAAAATTATGTAAATCTAATGTTTTTTGGGGAGCAGATCTTTGGCTTCCCTTTCATTTTTTCTTTGGTTAATACTTTGTTCATTTTTTTCTTTTTCCTTTTATTTTTTGGCTTGATTTTAGGCAATTTATATTCTCCTAGGAAATTACCCATGCTTTCTCTCTCTGTCTCTTCCTCTGCCCCCTTCTCTCTCCCATCTCTTTTGAGCAGAGTATTTATCCCCTTTGCCTAGAGTGTTGCTTCTTGGATAGATGGGCAGACTTCTAAACAGCAGCATCCTTTTCATTTCTTCAGATCTTCCCTGATAGCCTTCTATCTTTGATGACTTGGGTTTCTTCTGGACAGTAAGATCCCTCCCTGGCTGTTTTCTGATAGTGTGACAAGTATAGAGACTATGTCCTTTATTTTCGTGTTCTAGGCATAGCTACAGATGCTAGCACTTTGAAGTCTAATCAGTAGCGGGACTGGAGCTGGCTGAGAGTAAGTTTGTGGGCTTGGGACCTTGTAGTAGCATATTTCACTCTTCATCAAATATCCTGGCATCACTCTTAGGTATACATCCTACCCTGCTGAGCTTACAGATGACCATGTGACTTGATTTGCCAATGAGCTATGTATGGTCAGAAGTATCTTTTTTGGTAAGATTTCTAAGAGCCTGTATATAGTTCTCCATCTCTCATCTCCCTCTGTCATATTGGCATTTTATGAATAGAAACTGCACTTCGGTCCTGGCGTGAAGGTAACTTAGCATAATTACATTTAACAGATGATGTACATAGAACCTGACTGAAAAATAAATCTTCATTACATTAAGCCCCTTAGGTTTGAGGAGGGTGTTTGTTACTACAGAATAACTCAGCCCATCCTAACTGATATAGACCCTTTTCTCTACTTCATGCTGAGGATTCTGTCTTCCTCAGGGTGAACTTCTTTTCTTTTTTAATTTTTTTAAAACTTTATTCAAATTAGTATAAGGGTGCAATTTTTAGGTTAAATTGTTCTCACTTCCAGGGTAAAGTTCCATTTGTAGAAGAGCCCCTGTCCAAGGGGGCGTGTTATACACCCTCACAATGTGCACGTTAGGTGAGGTCCCGCTCATGCCCTCCCTCCTCCTGCCATATGTCCTCCCCCCTCCCCCTCCCACTTCTCTCTACCCCCGAACTGGATTATATCAGTGTTTTATTATTCTTGTGAACATGTAATTGTTTTCCCACCAGCAGTATAGAAGTGTTCCCATCTCTCCACATCCATACCAGCATCTGGTGTTTTGGGACTTTGTGATATGGGCTAATCTTGCTGGTGATATCTTAGAGTGGTTTTGATTTGCATTTCTCTGATGATTAAAGACAATGAACATTTTTTCATGTGTTTATTGACTTTCTTTTTGCAGTTTTTGGCCGGACCTCTGGCATAGGGGGCCGGCGACCTACTCCTTTGAGCCACAGGCACCGCCCTGATGTATGACTTTTTTGATGATAAGCTGAAATCTATTGGCTAGGATTTTGTTGAGAATTTTTGTTGAGAATATCTATATTCATTAGTGAAATTGGTCTGAAATACTCCTTTTTATTTGGGTCTTTTCCTGGTTTTAGTATCAGGGTGATGTTTCCTTTGTAGAACGTGTTGGGGCAGATTCCTTCCTCCTCAATTTTTTGGAATAATTTCTGCAGTATGGGAATAAGCTCTTCCTTGAAGGTTTGATAGAATTCTGGTATGAAGCCATTCGGACCAGGCATTTTTTGGTTGGAAGTTTTTTTTTTTTTTTTTGAGACAAAGCCTCAAGCTGTCACCCTGGTTAGAGTGTAATGGCATCACAGCTCACAGCAACCTCCAACTCTTGGGCTTAAGCGATTCTCTTGCCTCAACCTCCAAGTAGCTGGGACTCAGGCACCTGCTACAACCCTGGCTATTTTTTGGTTGTAGTTGTCATTGTTGATTTGGCAGGCCTGGGCTGGATTTGAACCCACCAGCTCTGTTGTATGTGGTGGGTGCCTTAGCCACTTGAGCTACAGGTGCCAAGCCAGTTGGAAGATGTTTTATTGTTTCTTTAATGTCAGTGCTTGAAATTGGTCTGTTCAGAAGCTCTATTTCTTCCTGGCTAAGTCTAGGAGGAGGGTGTGATTCCAAATATTGATCCATTTCCTTTACATTGTCAAATTTCTGGACATAGAGATTTTGGTAGTATTCAGAGATGATCTCTTATATCTCTGTGGCATCAGTTGTAATTTCCCCTTTATCATTTCTGATTGAGGTTACTAGAGATTTTACTTTTCTATTTCTAATTAGTCTGGCCAAAGTTTTATCTATTTTATTTATTTTTTCAAAAACCCAACTCCTTGTTTCATTAATTTTCTGAATGATTCTTTTGTTTTCAATTTCATTGATCTCTGATTTAATTTTGGATATTCCTTTTCTTCTGCTGGGTTTAGGCTTAGATTGTTCTTCTTTTTTCAATTCCATAAGATGGCTTGTGAGTTTATTGATGCGCTCTTTCTGTTTTTCGAATGTAGGCATCTAAAGTGATAAATTTTCCTCTCAGAACTGCTTTTGCCCACAAGTACCAAAAACCACAGGTACTTTGGTATTTGTGTCTTCATTGTTGTTATGCTCAAGGAAGTTAATGATTTCCTGTTTTATTTCTTCCTGCACCCAACTGTCATTCAACAGAAGGTTGTTTAATTTCCATGCCTTTGTGTGGGGTTGAAAGTTTTTGTTGGAGTTGAGTTCCACCTTTAGTGCCTTGTGGTCTGAGAAAATACAAGGTAAAATTTCAATACTTTTGATTCTGTTGAGGTTTATTTTGTGTCCTAGGATATGATCAATTTTGGAGAATGTTCCATGGGGCAATGAGAAGAATGTATATTCTTTATCTTTGGGATGGAGTGTTCAATATACATCTATCAAGCACAGTTGTTCTAGGGTCTCATTTAAGTCCCTTATATCTTTGTTTAATTTCTGTTTAGAGGATCTGTCCAGCTCTGTAAGAGGAGTGTTAAAGTCCCCTATTATTATGGTATTATAGGATATTACATTGCTCAGACTGCGTGAGGTCTGTTTCAAGAATCTGGGAGCATTTAAATTGGGTGCATAAATATTTAGAATTGAAATGTCTTCTTGTTGTATTTTTCCCTTGACCAATATAAAGTGACCATCTTTGTCTTTTTTGACTTTTGTTGCTTTAAATCCACATGTATCTGAAAATAAGATTGCAATTCCTCTTTTCTTCTGAATTCCCTTTGCCTGAAAATTTGTCTTCCAACCCTTAATTCAGAGTTTTAATTTGTCTTTTGAAGCTAGGTGTGTTTCCTGCAGACAGCAAATGGATGGCTTATGTTTTTTAATCCTGTCAGCCAATCTATGCAGTGGGGAATTCAAGCCATTAACATTTATTGAGATAATTGATAAGTGTGGTAGTGTTCTATTCATCTTATTTTTTGAGAGTCCATTGCTTAGTTTTATCTTTTGCATCAGTGTGGAAATTAGGTTCTGTCTTTTAATTTCTGAGTTCTTACTTTGCTGTTGATCCATTGGGATGGTCAGTGTGGTTCTACAGAAGTATTTCCTGTAGAGCTTGTCTAGTTGTGGCGAATTTCCTCAATGTTTGTATATCAGTAAATGAGTTGATTTCTCCACCAATTTTAAAGCTTAGCTTAGCAGCATGTAGAATTCTGGGCTGGAAATTGTTCTGTTTAAGTAGATTAAAGGTAGATGACCATTGTCTTCTTGCTTGGAAATTTTCATTAAAGAAGTCTGCAGTCACCCTGATGGATTTGCCCCTGTAGGTCAACTGGTGCTTTCTCCTGGCAGCTTGAAGAATGTTTTCTTTTGTCTTGACTTTGGACAGGTTCATCACAATGTGTCTTGGAGAAACTTGGTTAGAGTTGAGGTGACCTGGGGTCTGCTATCCCTCTGAAGGCAGTGTGTCAGAATCTTTGGTGATATTTGGGAAATTTTCACTTATAATATTCTCTAGTATGGCTTCCATTCCCCTGGGGCATTCTTCTTCCCCTTCTGGGATACCTATAACTTGTATGTTTGAACGCTTCATAGTGTCCCATAATTCTGTCAGTGAATGTTCTGCTTTCTCTCTTCTTTTCTGCCTCTTTAACTATCTGAGTTATCTCAAGAACTTTGCCCTCTACCTCTGAAATTTTTTCTTCTGCATGGTCTAATCTGTTGTTGATACTTTCTATTGCATCTTTAAGTTCCCTAATTGATTGCTTCAGTTCCTTCAGCTCTGCTATATCCTTTCTATATTCTTCATATTGTTCCCCTCTTATTTGATTCTGTTTTTGGATTTCCTTTTGGTTATTTTCCACTTTATCAGCAGTTTCCTTTATTGTTTCCACCATTTCCTTCATTGTTTTAATCATCTGCATTCTAAATTCCCTTTTTGACATTTCTAACATTTCTTTATAGGCTGAATCCTCTGCAGTATCTACCTCACACTCCCCTGGGGGGTTGCTCTGGACTGGTTTTTCATGTTGCCAGGAGTTTTCTGCTGATTCCTCCTCATGAGTGATTTCTTTTATCTGTTTCCTTGCTCTAATTTTCCTTTCACTTCCTCTTGATCTTTATGTTGCCATGCCTCTGGACTAGGGTTTCAATGAGTCCTTTTGGTACAGGACCAGAAGGATGAGAAAATTGAAGAGCAAGCAGGAAAAAAAGAAAGAAAAAAAAAAAAAGAAAAAAGAGAATGGAGAGGGGGTCGGTAAAAGGGAATATTGACAAAAAGAAGAGAGTCACAGAAAGGGGGGGACAGGAGCAATATAGGTATATAGTAGGGTACTTTGACCCAACCTTAAAAGCCCCCAGCCTCTGGGGGTGTGCCGGGTTGGGTGGTTCCCTTGAGGTCAGCCCCTCTTTGCTAGCCTGTTCAGACACAGTACCGCACCTCCACCAAGTAGAAAGGAAAGGCAAAAATGCTGTAAATCAAACCAAAACAAACAAATAGAAAACTTTACGGGATAAAATTGGGGGGGAAACAAATAACAGGGGTAGAAACACTAGCAAAAATGAAGTTCTAATTGTTGAAAAAGGAAACAATGTAAAATTACATTTAAACTAGAAAAATGAATAAAGAAAAGAAAAAAGAAATGACAAATCTATAGGGAAAATGTTGAAATTAAAAAAAAAAAAAAAACAAGAAACAAAACACAAAACCAAAAACAAAGCAGCATATATATCTTAATGAATGTTGTCTGGGCAACAGGTGATCTTCTGGGGTATGAGATGTCAATCCCAATGCTGGTACAGCTGTACGAGATGGAGACTGGAGGCCTCTGCTGATTTCTCAAACTCCGCAGGGCAGTGAGCCTAAATCTCTCCTCTGCCCGCTTAAAAGGCACTTTAAATTGCTAACCCTGGCTAAGCAGAAGCTTTCCCAGAAAAGCCCTTGTCACTGGGATCACTTTTGAAGTGGCTATCCACTTACCAGTGTGCCAAAACTGGTCTCACCCTATGCCCCTAAGGGCCAGGGCCACAAGGCATCTCAGTCCCTGCCTTTAGGCTGCTCAGTCACTAGATTACTCGCTCCTGCCCGACTTTGCTCTGCAATCCTGAGGGCAGAGCTTGCCGGGGCAGTTCTCCTACAATGGCTCCACAGGACCCACAGCCAAACACTATTAGCTGCATCTGGCTCAGCAGCTCAGTCTTGGGCCCTCCACAAGGCTTAAAGTCCTCTCCACTCTTGTCCAAGTTCTCCCAAGGTAGTTCAACTGAGTGCCAACAGGTAAACCCTTTCCAGTTCGCAATCTCACTGCTGTACTTACAGCTGCCGGCAGGATTAGACCAAACAAACACACTCAAACACTTGCCAGTTCTCCACTGCTTTTGTTCTCTTCACGGGATCCAGAAGTCTCACACTGACTCCCTGTGTCCCCAAAGGGATGTTTCTGGGCAGATCCCACCAACCAGAGATGTCTGGAATCTCTCTCCAGACTCACTGAGCCCAGTTGCAAGGAAGCTGTTATTCGGCTGCCCAACTTTCTAAATTTTTTTTTTGAGAAAGTCTCACTATTTTGCCCTCGGTAGAGTGCCATGGCATCACAGCTCACAGCAACCTCAAACTTGAGCTTAAGCAATTCTCTTGCCTCAGCCTCTCAAGTAGCTGGGACTACAGGCACCCACCACAATGCCCAGCTATTTTTTTGTTGCAGTTGTTATTGTTGTTTAGCTGGCCAGGGCTGAATTCAAACCTGCCAGCCTCAGTATATGTGGCTGGTGTCCTACCAAGCTGTGGGCGCCACCTGACTTTCTTTTTTTTTTTTTTTTTTGATTGCAGCCGTCATTGTTTGGTGGGCCTGGGCTGGATTCGAACCCGCCAGCTCAGGTATGCGTGGCTGGTGCCTTATCCCGTTGAGCCACAGGCGCCGAGCCCACCACCTGACTTTCTAATATTGATTTTCAAATAGTTGATTTCTAATATTTCATGAATACTCTTTGTATTTGTGCAATAAACCACACTTGGTTTTTTGTATAATTCTTTTCATATATTGTGAATTCTCTTTGCTAATATTTATGAAGCTTTTTTTATCTATAGTCATGAGGCTTTTTTCAAAAAAATGTTATGAGATACCATCTTACACCAGTCAGAATAGCCATTATTAAAAAGTCAAAAAGCACTAGATGTTGGCGGGGATGCAGTGTAAAGGGAACGCAAATACACTGTTGGTTGGAACATAACTTAGTACAACCTCTATGGAAAACAGTACACATATTTCTCAAAGAACTAAAATTAGTTTTGCCATTCAATTCAGCAATTGGATATCTACCCAAAGGAGAAGTTATTTTATCAAAAGAATATATCACAGCACAATCCACAATCCCAAGGATATGGAATCAACTGAGTGTCCATTAACCAATGAGTGGATAAAGAAAATGTGATATGTATGTACAGGGTGACCACAAAGTCCGTGTGCAATATTTAAAATTGCTGTTTTAATATTTAAATATTAATTTAAATATTGCACATGGACTTTATGGCCACCCTGTACATACAGACACATACACATATATACATACACATACAATAGCATGGGATTCTACTCAACCATAAAAAAGAATGAAATAATGTCTTTTGCAGGAACTTGAATGGACTGGAGGCCATCATCCTAAGTGAAATAACTCAAGAATGGAAAATCAAATGCAACATATTATAAGTAGGAGAGAATCTAAGAGTGCACGTGGTCATACAGAGTGGAATAATGAACATTCAAAAATTAAAAGGGGTGTGCCTCAGCACCTGTAGCATAGTGGTTACGGTGCCGGCCACATGCACTGAGGCTGGTGGCTCAAATCCAGCCCAGACCAGCTAAACAACAATGATAACTGCAACAAAAAAAAAATAACCAAGCATTGTGGCAGGTACCTATAGCCCCAGCTACTTGGGAGGCTGAGGCAAAAGAATTGCTTAAGCCCAAGAGTTTGAGGTTGCTGTGAGCTGTGATGCCACAGCAATCTACCGAGAGTGACGTAGTAAGACTCTGTCTCAAAAAAAAAGAAAAGAAAAGAAAAGAAAAAAAGAAAACTAAAAGGGGGAGGAGAAGGAAAAGATAGGGTGAGGTATGAAAAATTACCTCTTGGGTACAATGTACGCTATTCAGGTGATGGGCACCCTAAAAGTGCAGACTTCACCTCTATCCATGTCCATCTAATGAAAACTCCAGTTGTACCCACAAAATCTATAGAACTAAAAACTAAAAATTTTAAGTACATGAATATAAATGAAAAATCCTTCACAAATATTAGCAAATGGAATTCTGTAATATAAAAAAGAATTACACAGAATAACCAAATGTGGTTTCTTTCGTGAATACGAGGCTGACTTAGGATGAGAAAATTAACCAGTAGAATCCCCCGTGTTAACAGGCTAAAAGACAAAAGTCATATAATGATATTATTTCTATACACACAGCAGGCACGTGAACACCAAAATTAGAACTGTAATACATGTGTAACTCCTTGAAAAAAAAAATACTAAGATGTAAATCTAAGAAAGACTTATACAAACAACCCCATGATGCTGATGAAAGAAATCCAAGTTCTAAATTGAGAGACAGACTGTGGTCGTGAATGAGAAGACTCGCCGTAGTAAAGAGGTCAATTCTCCTCCAATTGACAAAGGTGAGTTCCATCAAGATTTCAGAAATTTTTTGTATGTACATTATTTATATATTTTTATAAATTATACATAAGTATACCCAATATTATTCTAAGATTTATTTGGAAAGCAAAGGAACTAGCAGAGGTAAAGAGGAGTGAAATAGAAGGCGTCAGCCTCCCCACACGTGAGACTTACCAAGTCACTGCAGTAATCAAGACCTTGGTCCTGGCAAGGAATAGACATATAGATCAATGCAACAGAAGAGAAGAGCCAGAAATAGACCCACACAAGACGCCCAATTGATTTTTGACAAAGGCACAAAAGCGGTTTAATGAAGGAAAGACACAACCTTTTCAACCAATGGTACCGGAGCAATTATAACGCCACAGGCCAAAAAAAATAACAAACCTTGATCTAAGTTTCACACTTTATATGTAAAAAAAAAATTAACTCTGATTTTTTACGGACATAAATGCAAAACTATAAAAAGCTGTAATAGAAAACATTGGGGAAAATCTTCAGAATCTAGGACTGAGCAAAAAAAAAATCTCTAGACTTGACACTGGAAGGATAATTCATAAATGGAAAAGTTGATAAAATGTAGTTCACCAAAATTACAAACTTTATCCTTGCAAAACACCATGTTGGGAGGTTGAAAAACAAGCCACAGCATGGTATAAAATATTTGCAGATGCACGTCTGGCAAAGAGCTATAATAGAATTTAGATACCGGTGATTTTCAACCAGTGTGCTGTGACAGGACCTTAGGCGTGCCCCAGAAATTTTTAAAGATCATTAATTAAATTATTTTTGAAAGACATTCCAAGCACAGTAAGTATATTGTTTCTGTTTTATCTGGTTTTTTTATCAACATAATTTAAGTGTGCCGCAGAAGTTTAAGTTCAAGTGTGCAGTGAGAGGAAAAAGGTTTAAAAACATTGATGTAGACTATAGAAAGAAATCTCAAAACTCAACAATTTAAAAACAATTATAGCAATAATCCCATTAGAAAATGAACAAAAACAATAGAAACGTTTCACCAAAGTGGATACACACACACAGTAAATAAAAACAAGAAAAGCTTTTACCATCATTAGCCATTAGGGAAACACAAGTTAAAACTATAATGGACATTGCTACCCATGTTGGAATATCTTCTGAGTGACAATACCAAAGGCCAGTGAGGATGCAGAAAGAAACAGGATCACTTATGTATTGTTGGTAGGAAAGTAAAATGGTCAGCCGCTCTGGAAAACAGTTTGGCAATTTCTTTAGCAACTAAATATGCAGCTAGCTTATGACCCAACAATCACACACCTGGCCATTTATCTCAGAGAAATGAAAACATACATTCACACAGAAGCCTGTACACAAATGCTGAGCTTTATTCATGACAGCCTCAAACTGGAAACAAACCAAATGTCCTTGGACAGGTGAACAGTTATACAAGCTGCACATTATGGTATATCCACGCTGTAGAATACTATACAGCAGTGAAAAAGCAACAGCCTGAATGAATCTGCAGAGAAGTCTGCTGAGTGAAACAGGCCAATCCCAAGAGGTTACAGACCCTGATTCCATCTACCTAACATTCTTGAAGTGACAAAATTATGGAAATAGAGAACAGAAGAGTTGTTGCCAGGGGTTAAGGAGCAGGTACAGAGGGAAAAGAGAGTGGCTATTGGAGGGAACATGAGAAATCTCCACAGGTCTAGAACTTTTCTGTATATTGTTAATATCAAATCAGTATCCTAATTTGATCTTGTACTGTAGTTCTGCCAGATGTTACACTGGGGGAAACTAGGGAAAGAACACATGAGATGTCTCTTTACCATTTCTTACAACTGCACATTAATTTACAATTACCTAGAAATAAAAAGGTTTTCTTAAAATCTCTAGAAATTAAGGTAACCAAATAGTTGATGATGGGAAACTTTCCCTTACAGATGTATTGCAGTTAATGAGTTAAGAAGGGGAAATAGAATACAAGCATTTTTCAGCCTTAGTAAAAGAACAACTCTAGCTCGGGACATTTTACTCTTGGAGATCATTGGTCCCTCTGGTTGCCTGAAGAGCAGGGACTCTTTCTCAGAATAATGAAATGCAATGAAGCGCATGGGTGATAAACTATTAAAATACAGTTAGCAAAATATTTTATAAAAAATATATTTGTGGGGGCCAAGTGTGGTGGCTCACATCTGTAATCCTAACACTCTGGGAGGCCGAGACTGGTGGATTGCCTGAGCTCAGGAGTTTGAGACGAGCCTGAGCAAGAATGAGACCTTGTCTCTAAAAAAATAGCCGGGCGTTGTGGTGGGTGCCTGTGGTCCCAGCTACTGGGGAGGCGGAGGCAAGAGAATCGCTTAAGCCCAAGAGTTGGAGGTTGCTGTGAGCTAGGACACCATAGCACTCTACCCAGAGGACATGGTGAGTCTCTATTTCAAAAAAAATAGATTTCTGACATAATAATATATGTATATTTTCATTGCCTTATGAAATAAGCAAGTCTAGTGGAGAGTTTAATAGTTTACAGCTGAGTACAAATTGTATTTGGAGCTACCTGTAGTAGCAATAATGTTGTGTGGAAATATCTGTGAATCTCTGACTTCTACTGGGAACAAAGTCACAGAATATGCAAGATACAGAGGCTCATGTTAAATGACAAGAAAATATTGCAATCAGCAAAATCAAGTCTGTGGGAAGCCCAAAGGGTGCAACTCTTCCAGTTCCTTCAACAAATTCCAAGGGGAAAAAGGGAATGAGGTGGGACATTTAGAGACTAAGGGATGAGACAATGGATGGACTTCATCTGAGTCTGACAAAGGAAAGGTTTAAAAGGAAAAAGAAAGATTAGGAGACAAGGAGGGGAAATTGAATGTTGGCCAAATACCTGATAATATTGAGGAATTTTTGTTAAAGTGCAATGAAGATATTGTGACTTCCTTCTTGTCTTTTTAGAGATGTGCATTCCGAATTATTGATGGGTGAAATAACACGCTATCTGAGATTTGCTGCCAATAATCCAGGGAAGCGGACGGAACCCAGGAGATGACCTCCATCAAAGCTGGGTAACAGGTGCGTGGAGTCCATTTTTCTTTTCATGCTACTTTTGCACATTTTTTAAGTTCACTATATCAAAAAGTCAAAAATAAGGCTCAGTAAGCATCATTGCACATAATTCATCTAGAATTATCCCCTACAAACAATACCTAAAAGTAGGATAGTGAGGTTCAAGAACGTGAATAATTTCAAGCTTTTTCAATACGTTGCCCAGGCACAATCAGAGCAGCGTAGAACCCCTTCTGGCCGGGAACAAGGGAACATTTTGGAAGGTGAGACTTACCTTTCTGTGCCCAAATGTGTCCTGAAAGAAAGCACATTTTAGCCAGCCCTCAAATCTTCATTCTCACTATCCAAATTTCCCTGGCTCCAGCAACCCATTTGCTGGATGTAAAATCATTTACTCACCTAATTTAGGTGGCTGGACTTCTATACTATATCTGTTTCTTTTCTTTTTTTTTTGGCAGTTTTTGGCCGGGGCTGAGTTTGAACCCGCCACGTCTGGTATATGGGGCCAGCACACTACTCCTTTGAGCCGCAGGCACCACCCTGTTTCTTGCTTTTATATAAGGCCGTGGTTCTCAACCTTCCTAATGCCGCGATGTATTTTCATTGTTACAAAGGGGTTGTGACCCACAGGTTGAGAGCCGCTGATATAAGGTGTCGTAAAGACTTTGCGGTAGTGAATTGCTGTGGTCATTTAATATTATGTCCTTAGGAGGAATTTCTAGAAGGATCTACCTAGGTCAAAAGAAAGTGGACTTTGGCCTCCTAGAAAGCGTTCTAGGGCACTGACCCCAGAAGTGCCCAGGTCCTTGCCTCTTCCTAGATGCCATCAAATTTATCAATTCGGAGAGTTAAAATAAGGTCACCTTGCTGTTAACATGAACGTCTTTTCATCACCAGGAGGTGGAATAGTCTCATCTGGTCAACTCTCAGGAGCAAGTTTAATTTCTTGGACTCCCTAGAAAAGTAAGCTCTGACAGTTAACCTCTCTCAGGAGACTTGGGTGTTCCCTGAGCCGTGATTCCCACTGTTGACCACCAGACTCTGACACTGGAACCATCCGGAGAAGAGGTATTTGGGAAAATACCAGTTCACAGGCCCAGCCTGTGCCTACAAAATCAGAGTCTCTGGGCATCCCTGTGAAATTTTCTTAAGACTCTTGACCTAGAATGAACTGTTCCAGTTTCTCATCCTGAAAATCTGGGCTGGATCCTCCACAATAGCCAAGATACTCATGCAATCAACCTAAGTGTGCATTGACATATGGATGGATTAAAAAATACAGGGTATATAGACATATATAAAATATGGGGTGTATATACATACGTAGACACACACAAACACATGTGTGCACACACACATATATATACAAAATGGAATATTATTCAGCCTTTAAAATAATGGAAATCCCGGGCAGTGCCTGTGGCTCAAAGGAGTAGGGTGCCGGCCCCATATGCTGGAGGTGGTGGGTTCAAAACCAGCCCCAGCCAAAAACTGCAAAAAAAAAAAAAAAAAAAGGGAATCCCATCATTCTCAACCACACTGACTAACCTGGAGCACATTACGTCAAGTGAACTAAGTTGGAGGGACAAGGACCACTTGATCTGACTTACACGTGGCATCCAAGTCAAACTCACAGAACCAAAGAGAAGAATGATGGCAATGAAGGCTGGGGGAGGCGGGGATTGGGGTGCTGGTCAAAGGATGTAAAATTTCAGTTCAGTAGGGGAATAAGTTCAATAGAGCTGTTATAAATCACGGTGACCATAGGTAAAAACAATATATTGCATACTTGAAAACTACTAATAGATTTTTTTTTTTTGAGACAAAGTCTATGTCGCCCTTGGTAGAGTGCCATGGCGTCACAGCTCACAGCAACCTCAAACTCCCGGGGCTAAACGATTCTCTTGCCTCAGCCTCCAAAGTAGCTGGACTACAGGCACCTGCCACAACGCCCGGCTGTTTTTCTGTTGCAGCTGTCATTGTTGCTTTAGCTGGCCTGGGCCGGATTCTAGCCTGCCAGCTTGGTGTTTGTGGCTGGCCCCCTACCCACTGAGCTACAGGTGCCATCAACCTCTCTCTTAAATAGATTTTTTTGTGTGTGTGGTTTTTGCCTGGGGCTGAGTTTGAACTCGCCACCTCCGGCGTATGGGGCTGGCGCCCTACTCCTTTGAGCCACAGGTGCCGCCCTTAAATAGATGTTTAAGAGCTCACACCACAAAAAAAATTACCACAAGAGGCAATGCACATGTTAATTAGCTTGATTTAGCCAATCCACAATATATATTAATGTATCAAAATACCATAGTGTACATTATATATATATATTCGATTTCTATTTGTCAATTTAAAAAAACTAGGCCCATCAGCAGTCAAAGCTCTTTCCAAGGAGGCAACATAAACACGTCCTGAGTCAACTGATCATGAATGAATGAGTGAACACATGAACAAAAGAAGGAATGAATGAACCTACCATCCGAATTCAAAACTGAACAAGTGATTTAATGCATCAGCAAGTGAAGAAGTGAGCGAGTAGGTGGGTTAATAAATGAATGCCTATGAGAAAAAAAAAAGGAAGTATTGGTTCCATGCAGAGAATTTGGGAACAAAGCCGAGAAGGAAGGCTGCCAGCCTGCCTGCTGTCTTCCTGGCTCCCAGGTCGCAGGAAGACCATGTCCACACACCCTCTCTCAGGGACAGTGACTGTCCCACCCCCAGGACAGAGCACCCATGAGCGCCTATGACGACTCCAGATGCCAAATGAGTTGTACGCTTTCAAGACGTTTTCCAAAGAATTTTCATATGTGAACGATAGTACAAATAAAATAATTATTTGGGGGGAGAAGAAAGCGTTCAGCATCTGAAATAAAATAATACAAGCTGCTGGGTAAACGGACGCGTGCCTTCTGAGCAAGCAGAATGTGTTTTGGAAATCTCCAGCCGCGATCAGAGATGTGCGCAGCTTGAGAACTGGAAGCCCCTCTTTTGCCTCTCTCCTCTTCCACCTTTCCTTCGCGTCCTTTCCTCTGCTCTATGATCCTTCTTCTAAGCAGGGTCAGAGGCCCCAGAGGCAGTGGAGAAAAAGAAAACTGCTGTCCATGCCCCCCACTGCACCTTCTCCAGCAGCCCAGGCCCTGCCTCAGTCCCACCCGCCATGCAGTCTGCAGGAGTCGGCCCTGCAGCTCTGTGCCAGCCCTTACCCAGAGGTCAGAGGAACAGTGACACGTCCGTAGTCCCCAGGGGCCTCCCGAGGACCTGGATTCTGTGGTCCATGCTGTACAGCTTCGTCAGGGTCCCTCGGGCAACAGAGACTGTACAAGTGCTCAGACTCAGGAGGCTCAGCTGGAGGAGGGGATACACTTTAGTGAGTGGGGGCGTAGGCCACGGGCACACCTGCGAGTGAAGCGTCACCCTCCCAGCAGGACACTCACAGCTGTTGGTTATAGGAGACTTCACTCCACAGGAAACCCAGGAATTACTAATTTTCATTCCTGGCTCCTGAAAATAGGGAACCCAAACGTGGGCAGGCTTCCCTGAGGCGTTTCTTCAGCTCCTCTGCTCCAATGGCTGTCTAGAATAGCCCTCCCCGTCTAGCCCAGCTTCTGGGGCCTCTGAACCCCAGGAAAGCAAGAGATGTTCAGGGCTAGTGACTCTGCTGTTATTATTTACATGTTATTCATATTAATAGTAGTCTGAGTGCCGCTGTGTTTGTATGTAACCTTTTCTAATTCTGGGGCACAGACACTGCTCTGACTATACCTCTCCTGTCCCCATGGCTAAAGGAGAGCCAGGATGGCAAAGATAAGGTGCCCCCCCCACCCCGGGCCACCAGCCTGCAGATAGCATTTCAGCTAAATTGTCACCCATCCCTGGGCTCTGATTTTCCTTTCTGCTTCCTCCCCTTCATCAGACCCGTTGTCTCTCCTCTCTCCAATGTTCCTTCAACTTCTCATCATAAAATGAAAGGATTCCAGTGTTTATTCCATTTATCTTTAAAAGCAAGATGTTGAGTTTAGTTTTAATGATGAAAAAAGCCTTTCAAAGGATAACTTATCGAAACTCATTATGTACTATAAAGGCCACTATTTAAAGATTCGGTAATTCCAGCGATGATCTTTTTAAAGCAGATTTACAGCAGAAAATAGTTAGATTCTTTGACTTCAGATGTAATTTTCCATTTTGTAATTTAATACTCCTTTAGTTTATATTTGCACATTAAAAATATAGCATCTAAAAGTCCATCATTAAATACTTTTAATAAGTGCAATAAATAAGTTTTACAGTGCGCATAAATCTAAAAACAAAACCCAACATAAATTGTTAATCTTACACTTTTTCTCATTAATTGCAATACATAAACATATGTTTTATACAAAGATATTTGCTACAAAATAAGTATAATAAATACAGTTTACCACATGTATTAATCTTAATAGTTACAAGCTGTTAATCTTATATATTAGGTAATAATTTGCAATAAATAATTGTTTATTATCTTGATGTTTGCTTGTCTTGGGTTTTAGCAATATGCAATAAAGAAATGCAATTTTGAATAATTTGATTGTAAGACTGCTGGGAAAATACTGTATGTTATAATTAGCTGGGAGAGGTTTCTGTTCGCAAGGAGAACCACGGAGATGGGGTTCAATAACCCAAACACAGGTTATTGAGTCCATAAATAATTTTAAAAGTTAAGTTCTATTTCAAACCAAACAGAAATTTTTAAAACTTAAATGCAAATGCAATTAGTGAAACATTTCACATCCTTTAGTGCTTTCATCATTACATATTCAAAGGAGAAGCAGCAAGAAGGAAGCCCCATCCATCCCCACTGCCTGCCTCCAAGCTGAGATAAGACCATGGCCGCCTTTGGGAGAAAGTGTAGCCCGCCTGTGCCCGTTGGCCGGGGCACCCCTCAGCCCACCCTCAGCCAGCAAGCAGGTGCACGCATAAACGCAGCACCTTCCAGATCCCACCTTTAGCCGGCACTTGCTAAACCGTATGTACATTTGTCAGGGAGGGGTTGTCACCTTTACTAAGCTTAATAGAAACTGTTAATCTTATATGTAAAGGTAATAATTTGTCATAAATAATTGTTCATTATCTGGGCATCTGTTTGTGTTGGAGTTTAGCAGAATGCAATAAAGCCATGCAATTTTGAGTAATTTGATTGTGAGACTGCTGGGGAAGCACGGGGGACTGTAATGAGCTGGGTGAGGGAGGGTCCCATGGGCCAGTGACACCATAGCAGAACCAGACTACTGGCTCCAGCACAGGGAAGGCCCGAGTCCTCCTGGTGATAACATGAGGGCTCTTTAAATACTCACTCAAAGACAGAACATGAACCAGTTTCCCTTTCTTAGGCTGCTGCCGGAAAAAGAACTTCAAGCAGAGGGAACCAGGTCTGACTGAATTAAACCTTGGTTCCTCAGTGACACTGAGGTGGCCCCGGGGCAGCTCTGGCCCCACCTAGGCCCCACCTTCCAATACAGAGGAAGGTCTTGGCTAACACCCGGCAGGCCCAAAGCCTCACCTGTACACTGCCTGGGAGAGGCAGAGTGGGAGGGAGGGCTCACTTCCTCCAAAATGCTGGCAACTTGTCACAGCAGCGACAGGTCCTGTCACACCCCAGCAGGCACTGACAGCTGGATCGTCCCAACTAAGATGAGCCCATGGGGTCAGGGAGCAAGGACTCAAGGCTTTGTCTTCATGGCATGGCACAGTTGGCACAGTCTGGGTGGGGGCTGTCTCTCAGGACACCTGAGCAGTTCATTTCATGGAAGAAGTTCCTGCCTAGGGCTGGGCTTCAGGCAGAGCTGGTTCCAGAGTCCCAGGAGCAAGTTCAAGACACAATAGAACACTGTTCTCTCCTCCATGGCAGTGAGCACCTTCCATCCCTCACTTTGAGAGAGGGGCCCTGCTTTCACCCAGGTTGGAAAGGGCTAAAAGTCCCCCCATCTCCTCCCTCCTCCAAAAGATGCCATCAGCGACAAAGCCCTCAGCCCTCAGGTGTGCCTCAGGGGGTGACCCCAGATCCCTACGGTGGATATAAGTGAACGGGTCTCAGGATGCAGCCAGGCCGCAGGGGAACCGACTTGTCTGCAGTCCCACCCACCCCCACGCCCGCAGGTGCACATGACCTCGGGGAGGCCTTCCTAAGGGTCTTGGGGCCCGCACGGCCCCGCCCCCTCCTCAGTTCCCCAGTTCATTAAGGGTAAAACATTTTAGACACATCCCTGGATTGTTGAGAAACACTGTTCCAGGCTCCTGGTGGAAGGGGCAGGATGGAAATGGTACCCTGATGCCCGGGGAAAGGGTGTGTGCCCCAAAGAGGAAGGGGGGACCTCGGGTTCTTTCAAGGGAAAGGGAAACAGCCTAGAAGAGTCTGCATCTCAGAGGCCACCGCCACAAAAGCCCACGGCGACGGCGACGAGCACTGCGGAGCCGCGGTTGCTGCAGAAAAGCGCCTTCCTTAAGACGCGAACTGCAATCCCAGTCCCCGGGCGGCGTCGGGGCAACTGCGGAAGTCACGCAGCCAGATGAAGCTCATAAATTTCCCCTATGAACAATTGTTTTCATTTCCCTCCCATGCCACTAGATATTATAAGTGGAAAGCAAAACACAAGTAAATATGTTCATTCCACTCTTGTGATCGGTGATAAACGAGAGGCCGCTGAGGCTGACAAAGGTCAGCGGGCCGCGCGCGGCGGGTCTGCGAGCGGACACTGCCACCGTCCGGCCGCGCGCGGGACTGCACCGCCGCCCGCCCCTCCCGGCCGCAGGCGCCAGCTGCAGGTTCACGGCCCTCAGACGTTCGCCCCCTCTTCCTCTTAACACGCCCATACGTGCAAACTGCAGAAAAACAGAAAGTGCAAAAGCCCAGATGAAAAATAACATCATCTGTAATAACCTCTCTCCCAAAGACGACCGCTCTTATTCACATTTGTGCAAAGTTTAATAGGTGTGTGCATTCTCCGAGCATAGAAATTACAAAGCTGTTTATACCGTATTCCACCCCCATTTCCTATATAATGTTTAATCTGGTTTCCATGGGTATCCCACAAATCTATTTTTAAGGGCTGCATACTATTTCAACTTGTGGCTGTATCGAACTTTATTTACCAGTCCCCCAATTATTGTTACTTAAAGGGTTTCTAATGGGTTTAATCATTATAGATAATGCCTTAACTAAAATCTTTATTCAAAAACCTTTGTCCTCACAATTACAGGAGGGACTTTACGTAGCAAATGCAATCTGTGTAACCTGGTATCTCTACCCTCAATGAATCCCCAACAATAAAAAAAAAGAAATCTTTGTCCTCTTTGTAAAGCGCTGTCACTATAGGTGGAATTACTATCTGAAAGGAAATTAAAGCTTTTAAGGCTCATAATGGGGTGGTGCCCGTGGCTCAAAGAAGTACCACATATACAAGAGGTGGCGGGTTCAAACCCCACCCCGGCCAAAAAACAAAAAAAGGTTCATAATGACATTTTTACTTTCTAGATGTATAATGCCTGTATGAAGAATATTATAGGTGAAGATAAAATAGTGCTCAAATGAATAATGAAAAGCAATACACTGAGTCTTCCTGAGTCTTCCTAGACAGGAAGACTGGCACCATCAGCACAGCAGTCCTAACTCATTTAATCTTTCACTTCATGCAAGTTCAATTAAAATTCCATCGAAATGTTTTAAAATATTTTGTCATATCAATTCCAAATTTCCTTTGAAAGAATAAATAAATATCTCCAAAAAAAATTGTCATAAAAAAATAGAGGGAAATTCACTTGACCAGATATTACAGTATGTTGCAGAAAGCTATAGTAATTAAAACCGCAAAGCACAAAATAGTGCAGAAAATAGGCCCAAATAGACACACATTTATATTTTAACATAAAGGTGTTTTATATCAATGAGAAAAGAATGACTAATCAATAAAGATATAGGCACAATCTGGCATCAGAAAACAAATAAAATGAGTACACCTACCTCACACCACATATTAAAACAAATCCCAAGGAATTAAATATTTACATTTTAAAATGAAACCATAAAAGTGCTATTTACATGAATTGTAATGGGGAAGCTTTCTAAGTTCATTGCCAAAGGCAGAAACTAGAAAGTTTAAAGCAGCTCATTTCAAATTGTGCAGATTTAAAATATCTATACGATAGAAACACAGTTTTGAAAATAAAAGGTAAACCAAAATGATGAGAAATATATTTTCAACATAAGCAACAGAAAGGTTAATGCCACGAATGTAAAGCTTTCTTACAAATATTTCAATTTTTAAAAACAAACTGAAGACATGAAGAGCAATTTATAAAAGAGTAAATACAAATGATAAATGAATGTATAAGATGCTGAATCTTAGTAATCAGACATGCAAATTAAAACAATGAGAAATTATTTTTGTCCCTATATGGATAAAGACAGAAATAATAACAATACATAGTTTCGTCAAGGAACAGAGAAATAATCCCTCTCAACATCCCTGGTGATAAGGTAAATTAGGTAATCTTTACAATGGGTCATTTGGAAATATTATCAAAATCCTTAAAAGTACATGACTTAAATATTCTCCTTCCAACTGAACCAGTTACAGTTATGTTCAAAGATTCAGCTATTGAAAACAAATCATATGCCCAACAGTATAAGACTAGAAGATTTTATCTAAATATATACATAAAGGGCAGCGCCTGCGGTAGGGCGCTGGCCCTATATACTGGAGGTGGCAGGTTTAAACCCAGCCCCAGCCAAAAACTGCCAAGAAAAACAATAAACATATACATAAGATCATAACACAAATAATACAACAGGGTCCCCATAGTAACATACAAATGTATTTAACACTTAAGATTTCTTCATTTTTTACTGTTCCGTTAAAAAAAAAAAAAAAGTTACAATGTAACCATGTTCCTACCATGGTTAGGTAGGACCATAAGGTATTTCTCCAAATAATACAAATGAGGGGGTGAGAATATAATTAATTTTTTTAATATTCTTTCTGCTAATTAGTTGTTTTCTACATTTCTACACTTAATTTCTTATTGATTGTTAATGAAAAAACTGTTTTTAGTGGTCTTCTGAAAACATCGCAGCAATTTACATTTCAACCCGAGGTGCTTGAAAGTGCGTTCTCATTTACTCATGTATTCACCAAAGACTCTCCAAACTCGCACTCTGAGAGAAGCACATTCTGGAAGGCCGGCAACAGCTGTGAATGAGACCAAGCTCTGCCCTCAGAGAGCAGCTGCTGTGTTGCCAGGGGAGAGAGAGAAGGGACACAGCAGTGTGGCAGCCCTGGGGTGATGTTTGGACAGTCACAGAGGGGAAAGCAGGGTGGGGAGGAGGCAGGGGGCCAGGGAAGGGAGCTGTCTTAAGCAAGGTGCAGAGAGGGCCACTGGGAGGTGAGAGCAAGGAGTCCTGAGTGAGGTGAGGAGCCGGTCACCTGCACGTGCAGGACAAGCCATGCAGACGTCACAGCAAGGCTGAAGGTCTGCGATGAGCTCAGTGTGTGCGAGGCACGGCTAGGAGGCCCATGTGGCTGGAACGGAGACAGCACAGGGAGTTTGGATTTTCTTCTGGGAACCACTGCAGGACCCCGTGCAGGAAAGTGACGTGGTCCAATTTCATTGTCCCAGGGTTGATAATGGAGCACAGTAGACAAGGGCATAAGCAAGGAGGTCACAGCACATGCTGAGCTGGACGGGAGCGTCCAGGCTTGGGGAGACACCTGCTAATGGAGTCAGCAGCCATGGAGGCAGGTGGGGCTGGAATCGTAATGCATTTCTTCTCTGGGTCCCTGGTGGTCCACAGGGCCGCTCTGACAGCTCATCCCTCAGGAGATCTGGATGGCCCTGAAAATAGAGAACCAGCCTGAGGGTGTTGATCACAGAACCCATCATCCTCCGTCTTCCCCAGCCCAGAAATCATCTTATAAATTGGCCTTGAGTCCATCCAAAACAGTGTACGGCTATTGGCTAAACAAAGATAGACCATAACATGGAGTCACAGTTCTCGCCTACGCTTTCGTGCCCACCCTCACGGGTGTCGGCACAGAACTCACACTTTCCCCCAAATGCCCCACGTTGTACAAGAAAGCATAAAATCTATGTTCTGTTACACTTTTTTTCTTTTTAGGATTTAGAGATTACTAATAGATTTCCAGGAATTATTTCCTCCTGGGTTCTAATGAATGCCCACTGTATTTATAGGAGAGTAAAATTATTAGTTTTTATAAAATCATTTTAAAATCATTGTCATCCCTTGTATGATGAAAATTAATCCTACTTTTTTCTTAAAATTATCCTTGTAAAATGGAGGCGCCTGTCACAGACCCACACATCGTATGTCCCAGCAATTACACTTGATCTCTGCTTCCCCTCAGTCTGTGCACTGGGTCCCCAGTCTCTAAAGAGATACTCGTCTGCCCTAAAACCATCAGCTCTTGGGGGGAAGCTGCTTCCTTTTAGCCAGGGTGGAAAAAACCCTTGGGGTAGTGGAGGATGGGAGAACAGTGGCCAAGCCCTGGGGACACAGTCTGGGGTAAGGCCTGTGCCTTCCTGGTGACTCAGACACTGGGGGAAAATGATCCTTTGCCCAAATCTGGGTCTCACTGCTCCATATATATTACAAGGGCCATTTGCTCAGGACAGGGTTCTTTTATGCAAGAAACATGGGAGTTTCCACAATTTGGCAATTGTAAATTGAGCTGCAATAAACAGTCTAGAGCAAATGTCCTTATGATAAAATGATTTTTTTTTCTTCTGGGTAGATGTCCAGTAATGGGATTGCAGGATCAAAAGGGAGGTCTCCTATGGCTCAGGCGGCTAAGGCACCAACCACAGACACCTGAGCTGGCAGGTTCGAATCCAGCCTGGGCCTGCCAAACAACAATGACGGCTGCAACCAAAAAGTAGCTGGGCGTTGTGGCAGGCGCCTGTAGCCCCAGCTACTTGGAAGGTGGAGGCAGGAGAATCGCTTAAGCCCAGGAGTTGGAGGTTGCTGTGAGTTGTCATGCCACAGCACTCTATCCAGGGTGACAGCTTAAGGCTCTCCCTTCCAAAAGAGTTCTATTGATTTGCAGTCCCACCAGCAGTGTAAAAGTGTTCCCTATGAGGATGATTGAAGCTAGTACAGGGTAGGAGAGGGAGCATGGGGGAGGGGAAGAAGGGACAGTGGGGTGTGGGGTCACGGAGTGTGACACACCTCTTGGGGGCAGGACACTATTAATACAGGGACTTCACCCATCAAACGCAAGCAGTGTAACCTGGCTCATTGTATTCTCAATGATTCCCCAATAATAAAAAAAGAAACACTACTTTGCTAATAGAGAGCAAACAAACAAATAAAGAAAAAGAAACCCGGGAGCTCAGCCAGTGTGTGAACGCCCTTTGAAGAGACACAAAGTCACCACGCCCGGGTGGTTATAGGCCCCTGGACCCCAGGTCAGGGCAGCCTCATTCACTGAATTGAAAATCCATCTGTCCCAAGAAAGGTATGGATAAGAGCACAGCATCCCCCAAGAGAGCATTCTGGGCACTGTGCTACCACAGACGCTAACTCGGGACCCACAGTATTGTCATGGAAGGAAGGGACACCCACAGCTGGGCAAGGACATCTTGGTCCCGAAGGTCTGTGACATCTCCTCAGCTTCCCAAAGAATCACAGCTAGCCAAAAGCCACAGCCCAGCTCAGAGACAGCGTGCCCACACCAAGACAGCCATGACAGGAAGCCAGAAGTGTCTTCCACTCCGTACCAACAAAGGAGCTTGGGCCTGGCGCAGTGGCTCACGCCTGTAATCCCAGCACCCTGGGAGGCCGAGGTGATGGGATCACTTGAGCTCATGAGTTTGAGACCAGCCTGAGCAAGAGCAAGACCCCATCTCTAAAAAAAAATAAAAATAGAAAAAATTAGCCGGGCGTTGTGGCAGGCACCTGTAGTCCCAGCTACTCAGGAGGCTGAGGCAGGAGGATCACTTGAGCCCAGGAGTTTGAGGTTGCTGTGAGCTGTGACGCCACAGCACTCTGCCCAGAGTGACAAAGGAGCTTGGCTAAAGGAAGCCGTGACAACACACCTGCCACATACATAGACATCTGTGAGCACCTGCCCTCTGGACTTGAGCCCCTTGCTCTCTCCACCCTGGCACCCTAAACATTTGCTAAATATCGGAAGGAACAGGGGAGAGGGAATGGTTGCAGAGCCACAATCCAGAGGCTTGTTTCTCTACCAGTTTTGTATCTGGAAGGCAACACGGTCTTTCAGAGTAGAACTCAGATCTGGTCTCCAGTTTCAAATGGAGCATCAGCTATGGGGCAGAAGGAGGACGTGCCCAGCCAGGGTCAGGGTAACTTTTACCTCCGTAACAAGTGACCTTCCAGGAGACACACCCCAAGTCGCGCACACAGCAGAGGCAGAAGCTCCCGCCTTCAAACACAGCCCGCAGGGCAGGTGGCAGCAGGCTTAAAGTGGAACTCTCACTACAAACTTGGCAGCCAGGTAAGTTGGACACAACTGGGTCTCTGCTGCCCCATCTGTAAGATGGTGCTAATTACCCAGGTTTGTCCCAAGACTCTAATGACATAATAAGCATGAAAGCCCCTCGTTAACCAGGGGACTAAAGCCATCATTATGCCATGTTGAAGGGGAGCAGTTTGCTACTGGGGATGCGGGAAGGAGCCAGAGCCTAATGCTCTTGGCCCGTGGCCGATCAGCATCACATCTGAGCCTGGAATCTTCCTTGTCAGGCTCCTGCCCTCCTCCTGGGGACCCAGAGCTGACTGGTAGGCGAGAGCCTTCTGAGTCTGCAGAGCTGAGGAACAGCTGCGGATGCTCCCCAATGTCACTGCTCTTGGAGGAAAGGTGGCCTCCTGGCTGGGGTGACGAAGGCAGGAGAAGACAGCCCCATGCATCAGGGTCTGCACCCCGAGGACCACCTTCCACCCTATGCAAGGACATGGTGGGCAGCAAGAGGGCAGGGAGGCTGTCCCCAGTTTAAAAGGCGTCTCCAATGGCTGAGCGTTGGACTCCTGCAGGGACCCGGGAGGGGCCCTCCAGACGGTGCTCCGTCAGAGAGCAGACATCGCTGCCACCGGGCGTGGAAATAGCGTGAGTGGGTGCTCCCAGCCCCTCTCCCCACAAAATGATAAAGGGCTGTGGGGTGGCACACATCAGGAAACAGACACACACCTCAAACACACAGGCAAGACCTACTCATTTTTTTGACCGCTATGTTAGATTCCTAAGTGATATACAGCTTCTGTCCACCACGTAATGTGAGTGTGAGATGTGCTGAGTGTCGCCCATGGGGTTCCATGCTCTAGGAATGAGGTGTCACAGTGCTCCTGCCTCTAGGGATGGGCCCACAGGGGTGAGACTGCACCGGCAGCAGCCCCCCAACCCCCATGCTACAGGCAGAGCCCCCATGGGGTTGGACTCAACCCCCTGTACCCGCACTGGTATATTAGGGAGTTGACCCACCCCTGCTAAGGGTGCCTTCCCTGTCACCTTCACCAGTCTGGCTCACCAAAGTGAGAAGCCACATTTTAAGCTGGTTCTCAAGCTTTTTTTTTGGATACAGAGCATCACTTTGCCTCCCTCGGTAGAGTGTCGTGGTGTCACAGCTCACAGCAACCTCAAACTCTTGGGCTTAAACGATTCTCTTGCCTCAGCCTCCCAAATAGCTGGGACTACAGGTGCCCACCACAATGCCTGGCTTTTTTTTTGTTGTTGCAGTTGTCATTGTTGTTTAGCAGACCCGGGCTGGGTTCGAACCTACGAGCTCCAGTGCATGTGGCTGGCGCCCTAACCACTGAGCTCCAGGCGCCGAGCCACCTCAGCCAAGTTTTAAGAGACACTGGAGGCCGGCAGCAGTCCACAGCAGTCTAGAGCACTGTTCCTCAACCTTTTTTATCTTACAGCACACTTGAACCTAGTTAAACTTCCACAGCACACTTAAATTTTGCTGAT